>PPHD01016863.1:0-11100 GCA_002909625.1 Bambusicola thoracicus
CTACGCTTACGGTTGAATGGTAAGATCCAGGGCTGAAAGACTGGGGAAGAGATATACTCCTCTCCTAGCTCTCTGTTGTCTGGGCGTAGGTGTAGTTTGAAAACAGATAACAAATGATCCTCTGTAAGCAGAAATATGGAGAGTGAAAGGCAATCCTGGCAGAGTTAGGTGCAAGCAATATATTTGATTTGAGGCAAAATTTCCACGCTGAAGGAAAATCTCCTCATCAGTCAGTTAACTACTCTGGGAATTTACTTAGTTTAAGTGTAAGAGTTACAGACTAGACATTAAAATATAGCCATTACACAGTCTGTATCTTTATATGCTGATGTTTGGCTGTGTCTTCAGACAATTTCTTAGTGAATAGTTTAAATGCTGTGTTAGTAACAGACCAGACGTGTCAAAAAACATCAAAAATACACATGCGAACACAAAGATGTACGTGATTAAAAACTATGAGTATGTCCAAAATGTTTGCTGGGATTTAAAAGACCTATGTTTGAAACTTAAGCATATCCTCTTCTTTAGGGAATATTTAGAGCATGTGTACAGTTCAGTGTAGGTTTCAGGTTCCAGAAAACTCATGGAATGTATAATAAATAACTAAATATAATTCCTTAGCATTTACATTCTCTTCATGTAGTCTCAGCTACAGAAATAAATTGTTACAGTTTGAAACAGGGGAAAGCCACCTTTTACTTTGAGAAATTGTAGAAATATAAAACACACTAAAATTTTCACTCAGTTTATAGGAGTAACAGGGATACAACAGCATGCATAGAATTTAATAGTCACATACTCTAAAAGGGAAAAAATAGTTAATAAATATTTTATTCTAACTAGAAGAAATAAGTAAGATTACAGTAACTTCAATGACATGAATTATTCTTATTAAAGGAAAAAAATCCGTCAACATGACATGTTTATCTTTGAATGTGGCAAGCACAAAATATCCCGCAAGAGCCTGGCTAGTGGTCTAGCTGGTATAAAACAACCATACAGCAGTGAATTAATTAATTCAGCCATATAGTTAGAGGTATCTGTTGAGGTTCTATTTTCCTAACTGCCATTTTCTCATATTCAAGGTTCCCAGTTTTGCAGAAATTCACTTCCACTAAGAGGGATCCTAAGCATGGCACAAATAAACACTTCACTTTGGTCCATGTGTCCTCCAGTTTGAGCTCTCACATAAATTTTTCCATTCTCAGATCATTAATAAAACAGCAATTATATATGAGTCAGCTGTATCTGTTGAGCATTGCCAATCTATTAGAGCCCGGTAAAAATAAAATTCAGCTAAATTGGTTGTAAATCTTAGATTGATAAATTAAGATCTCATAAAGAGACAGTTCTATCATAAGATGAAAGTCCTTATTCACATTAACATAAAATAGCGTTCAGGTCAGAAAGATTCCCAGCAGAAGATCCAAGAGTACATTTACTCTGCTCTATGGCAGATTCCCAGTATATATACTCTATGCATTAACAAAAGCAGATATTTGCAGCCCTTCTTACAGCTCAAGGTAGATGAAATCTTTGGATGTCCTATCAAAATATGTAACTCCCCACTTTTCTTCTCTAATAGAGCCTTTCCTACTTTGTCTGTGATTGAAGTTATGATTTACTGTAACCCAGCCAAAACACGTCAGTGTCATCAGCCCTCTTAACTCTCGTGCTATGTGTCAGTGGGAGACTGGAACATTTTCCTCCCCCACCTCTTCCAGCCATACGGCGTAGTCACAGTGGAGCAAAGGGGCTTCCCATTTTGAGCTGTAGCTGGTGTGGGGAGTCTGCGAGCCGGGAGGGTGGGTGATGTTACACTGCAGAGAGGGCTGCACCCTCCCTTGGCTCAACATGCTCTGAAGGGCCCACGCACACTCAGAGTCACCGCAGCCCTGCTGCTATCTGTTGGCAAGGACACTTGTCACATAACCTCAGTAAGTCAGGCAACCTTATTTGACCTAGCTTGCTATCTGAATGCATTAAAATGCCTGTTGGCAGTTGCTTGTGCTGGAGATATGATATATGGCCTGGGGAGTGGCTTAAGGACAAGTGTGCTCTGGGAGGAACATTCTAGCCTCCTCTCTGCATATATTTTGGCTTTTCCTGCAGCACATAAAAGCCCAGTAAACCTATTCTTCTTCAGATCATTTCCAAGGACTGAGATAGACAGAAGAATATATAATCTTAACTCTTATCAGATTTTGTGAGACTTGGTCCTACCACAAAACATAACAATCTCTTTAACAAGGCAATTAAACTAGCTTGGGAAATACAATTCTACATGAGAAACTGCTTGATCACCCAGCTACTTCAATTTCCCATTTTCAGAACACTGAAGTGGCTGTAAATCAATAAGCTATTTTTATTTTTTCACTTTTTGATAAACTGGTGAAACTTTAAATATATTTATAAATGCTAATATTTTCTATATTAACAGCAGCAAGTTCAATACATAACACACCTGAGCCCACTGAATTTTGTC
Organism: Bambusicola thoracicus; assembly: GCA_002909625.1. Classification (NCBI taxonomy): domain Eukaryota; kingdom Metazoa; phylum Chordata; class Aves; order Galliformes; family Phasianidae; genus Bambusicola; species Bambusicola thoracicus. The sequence goes on from PPHD01016863.1 coordinate 2,486, forward strand.
AGATGTTTTTTATGTCGCCTCATTATCTCTTCAGACTACTTCACCTCAGCTTCAGTTTCTTAATGAAAATGTAATTTCTCTTGCTGATTTGATTAAATATCTTACTGACATTCATACTTGTTTAAGTGTGAGATAAACATCCAGTTCTATCTCTTATTTACACTTTATAATGTTGTCAAAAAGCATTATGCCACAGATGCTGTCTATGCAGCTGAATGTTTTAACAAGTAGCAGTGAACCTGAACTATGACATTAAGTTGATAATTTTCTATATTTTAAATACACAGAGACACAGTGCAAGTTCAAATCAAAGCTATGCAAAATCAAAGGTAAATCTGTGTAATTATTACTTAATTTCATGTTATTCTTTCACTTAGATTTGTGTGTAAGCAAGGTCAAAATTATGCAAAATTATGCTTAGAAAAGTTATTACTTAATCAGTAAGTTCAATTTCAAAAGCTTAATTGGGTTACAGGGAGAAGTTTATCCAAGAAACAGCCTCTTTACCATGAAGTTCATTTTGGGTAAGGTTTGAGTCTGGGAGAATGACCTGAACCAGACAATAGCTTTCCCATGGCATAGCCCAAACTATTTAAAGTGTTGGAAAGTGTTGACATAATACAGATGGTAGTTGCTGTTAGAGAGTCACTTGGATACAGGTCAGGATAGATAGTTATGTATATCCTCGGTACAAATGTTCAATGACAATTTGGACTAAAATCCCTTTCTTGTGTGTTCTTTGGGGAAAGTTCAGTACATGGTGAAGACAGTTTGAAAGCAGGGTTATTCCACTCATTTTAAAGGTTTGTTCTTCAGCATCAGCTTCTGTTTTGTCTTGGTTGATAGCACATACTCTCCCTAAACACATACAAACATACATCCAGGTTACTGCGGCAGAACTTCTCTTAAGAAAATGTTCAAAGTGCAGCAGATCTAACTGTAAAGGTTTGTAAGGTAGCAATTTCATCTCTTGATCTAGGTTAAATTGCTGCCCAAAGTGTTATTTTTGTTATTTCTTTAAAAGCCTGGGGAAACTCCAATCCCGGTTTCCCACAAGCTTTGAAGTTTTTCTCTACCTTACCTCAACTTCCTTCTATAAAAAGTGAATCTATCAGAATCCAGCTATGATTCTACTGCATCTGCTGACCTATTAGCAGTTGACAATTCATTCTGCAGAGTTCCTGCAGCTCACAGCTTCTCCAGATCCTGCTCTGAACTCTATTCCAGCCAGCCTGAGCAGCACTCAGCATGTCATAAGCTGTTGCAGCAGTTCTCCTGTTTCTACACTGTAAAACTTCAGCTCTTCTGCTTTGTGACAGTCTGCCCTTGCTCTGATTTATGCCTTCTCATATGTGTCATCTTTGTCACCCAAAGATGGTGTGCTAAGAAAGGGTATACATCTGCTTGTGCACCTCGACTAGGTCAGCAGCAAGAGGACAGAAACACTCAGATTTATATTTGGAGATTCTACCTTTCCTTCAGAATTATTCAATAGAATCCAATAAACCAGTGAAATAGTTTACAGATGAGCTATGCTGTCTCCTATCCTCAAGCACATGATATTCCCTCAGTTCCTCCTGATATGTGTTAAAATTACACTAACAAAGTCTAAGGCACTTTGGAATTAAGTTAACTTCGAACAGTTAACAAAATGAAATTGGATTTTCAAGAGCCAAAGTTCAACCTTTGGTTAGGAAATAAGACTTAAAAAGTCTGTAGTCAGGAGCAAGACTCAGTGTTTGGAATGGAAGACTTTACAGAAACAGAGTTTAATTTCCTCCAACAGAGATAGATCAGGTCCCATTACTCTGGAAAACACCACCCTTTGCCTTAGTAAAGTGTTAAAGACTCAGCAGGATGTTTATGGGGAGCATATATCAGCTGAATAAGAGGCAGCTGGGGTTTGTATGGCAATAAGTGTTAGAATTCATTGCCAGGGATTGCAAAATACGCTATAAAGCCAACTAAAATTGTCAGGATGCATTTTTGAAAACTTGATGATATTTCAGAAAGATTTTCTCTACCTTTTACAATGATTAGATGTGACTAAGCAACCTGAAGAAAATGAAAGTGCTAATTGTGAGTGTCTGGGCAGCTACCTAAATGAACAATAAATCCATATTCCCTGAATTGGAAAGAGATGAAAAACTGTCCTGATGAGAGAACTGAGTTTCACCGCGTGGTACAGGATAAGGAGCATGTTCCCAGAGTGATAGGAAAAAGCTTGCTTAAGTGCCAACGGAGAAGAATCTTGGAAAACCACTTATATACCTTATGCACGTGCCTCATAACTTAGCTAGTTTATATTTTGATCACTAATTGCTTTTTAAAACATTATTTAGAGTTATGGAAAAGTGATCAAAGTGTGAATGGAACTTTAAAACCTGTCACATCCAGTTTTGATTTCAGTGATCCCATACACTGTCTGTATTCCAGAACTGAGTTGCTCCTGCTGAAATATATGGCAGAGTTTTGCATGGAGTAGTGTTATAGGCTTTAACTTGAACTGAGTGCTCACCATTATACAGCATGGAAGTTAATCTGATGCAATATGAAGATTCTCACATTTACAGTTTTGTAAACTAATGACTACTACACCTTAATTTACCTAATGCACAGTATTGAGTACTGATAGCAACAGGGTGAATGGTACCTCTTGGAATAAGGCTCCAAGATAGTAAAGAAAGAAGTAAAATTTCTTGTTTATTTTCCATTGAGCTGTCACAGATGGAATATAAGCCAACTTCTAATTATGGAGGAACTTTACACTGCAGGGGTTCCTAACTGCTTAACAAACTTTATTATTCCATTGTCTGAAGCAGTTACCAATTCCTGAAGATATAATATCAGTCACGTGATTGTCACTGATGTATCTATTCCCACTGACTACGTGGCAGATCCTTTGCCAGAAAATTTCAGGGGCAGAAACAAATTGACAATGCAACTACTTATATGAGATAACTGATTGGGTACATTTGTTGTGGATAAATTTTGGGGATATGGTCCTTTGGATAAAACATTTCTGCCAACAAGTTTTCAGATGGTTTTAATAGGGCCTTCAAGAAAAGAAGCATAAAGATAGCAGAAATTGCTAGAATATACTATGTATTGAAGTGCGGGATGAAAAATAGATCTCTGTGTTGGTTATTCTAGAGCCCACAGCTCATGGACATTTCCTTGTTGATTGCTACCCATAACTGAGAATTATTAAAATAGCTGCTTGTGAGCAAGAGAGAGACAAGAATCATGATCAAATTCAATGTGGTTCAACAAGGGCAAATGCAGAGTCGTACGCTTGGGGAGGAATGGCTGCATGCATCAGTACGGGTTAGGGGCTGACTTGGTGGAAAGGAGCTTTTAAGAGAAGGACCTGGGTGTCCTCATAGCCCATGAGCCAGCAGTGTGCCCTTGTGGCTAGGAAGGATAATGACACTTTAGGGTGCTGTAAGAATAATACGGCCAGCAGCTCAAGGGAGGTTCTCCTACCCTTCTACTCTGTTCTGGTCAGTCCACACCTGGAGTACAGTGTCCAGTTCTGGGCTCCTCAGTTCAAGAAAGAAAAGGAACTGCTGAAGAAAGCACGCCAGGGGCCACAAAGCAGCAGAACAAGGGGCAATGGGCACAAACTGGAACACTGGGCATTTTAAATAAACAGGAGGAAAAACTTTACTTTGAAGGATACAGAGCTCTGGGACAGGCAGCCAAGAGATACTGTGGAGTCTCCTTCCCTGAAGATATTCAGAACTCACCTAGACACTTTCCTGTGTAATCTCCAGTAGGGAACCTTCTTTAACAGGGAGTTGGACTAAATGTTCTCTTCCAGCCCTTGTGATATTGGGAGTCTGTGATGCAGTGTAAATTCATATACCACAAACCAAATATATCCTAGTTATTTCTGGGAACTTGAATAGATTTCCTAATTTCAGACCCTGGTTGCCATCAACACCTTTTCTAGTCAATAGAAGTCACCTGAGAAATATTTGGTCCGTAGAAGGGCAAATCATGTTCCTGGAGACACACAATTTGCTTTTTACCAAAGGTGTCTCTTCCTTTTTGCAAGTCCAGAGCAACAGGGCTCCCAGGAAGCTGTTATATACTCAGCATTTGTTGGGTATGAAACTGAGTAAAATGGCCTCAGGAAAATGAATCCAAAAACTTCAAATGCACCAGCCTTAGCTGTAATTCAGTTAACAGACTTTCAAATTAGTCAGAAAAATGTGATCAAAGCATCACATTAAGGAACTATTAAGAGGAATACACTTTGATCATGACTAATGAGGTGCAAAAGCAGAGGAAAAAAAGAGCAAAACCTCAGTGAAATTAAAAGATAATTAAGTGTAAGAATTAATCTGCCTCTATAACATTTTATTGACAGGGCAGAGATTAGTATTAGTACATGTTTAGACAGATATCTTACTCTCTAGCAAGTTCTGTGCATAAAAGCTGGGTTATTTCTTCTGTGAATAAAAAGTATCCAACATAAGAGCTGTAGGTTTAAAATCGATGGCTTAAATATCCTTTTTTTCCTAAACCGTTTCAGGTCACAAACATCAAGCTCAAATTCTAGGCTTTTGGAAAAACTGTTGAGGCTTTAGTGGTCCAAACAAGAGCTAACGCTGGGACAATGCTGTATGTATTGATTATGCTTTGTATCAGTCTTTGAGAGATTAAATACGTGTCCCTTCTGTTGACAGAAAAACAGAAACACATGGATTAAATGGATTTTCTAGTAAGAGTAATAATAGTATAAATTTTTAGGTCTATGATTCATTTGCCAGATAGTGCAGTGCCTCTGTGATAATCCCTTTAATAAGAAATCTGATATCAGTTTGTTTTGTAGTGCAAAGAACTATAGCCATGCTACTGGACATAAAGGATGTGGTATCTTCTTTGTTTTCTGAAGAACAAACACAATAAACAAGTATGATAATAAGGCAAGATTTATGAAAGTATTCATTATAGAAGTATTCATTTATCACCATTTATCTTCATATTTTATTGATCTGAAAAAGGCTGTGTTACAAGAACATATACTGTGTAAATGGTACTGAATCAACAGCTTCAAAGTACCATTACAGCTGTTGGTAGAATGAAAAACTGTAAATATGATACACAAAAATAATATCTTAAGTTAAATTTCAACCCAGTAGAACCGTCAGCAGCTGGTTTTGATGTGCATTTCTATAAGCAATATAACAGCATTCACAGAAATTATCCACAAAAATTATCTAGTTGTTCATATATATAAGTTGCTCTGAAAGTAATGCCTCCTATTTATTTCCCTGGAAGCTAGAAGAAATACAAAGGGGACAATAGCATATTCAGAACATGGCCTGTCTTTCACATCGCTGTCGCTGCTGCTCTCACTACTACCACTGCCTTGCTCTTCTCACATCCATTGTCTGGTCTCCTTAAACATTCAGCAAGCATCGATGAATATCAATTGCTGCCATTTTTTCTCGCATGGAGAAATTCAATGACACACTTTCACTGTCACACAGCAACAACATGTAACGGAATATTGGTGGGAAAGTTCAACCTCTGCTACCATATCACCAACATCCACCTTTGATTTCATGGGGCTGACATTGTAAAATAGGCTGCATTACTTTTGGAGCAGCCCTTGTATTATGCCCAGACACGTTTACTGCATGTCCATTTTTAACTTTTTTTTTTCTTTTTTTTTTTTTCAGAAAAGCTTTAAATACTGTGGAATGCATTTTTATCTTTCTGGTGGTCTGTGGTTGTCCTTGAAATAAGATCACGATTATTTGTTTTGAGAGCATCTTGCAGACTTCAGACAGAACACGAGACTCCATTCTGCTAGCTGCTGCATAAAGCCAATAGAACACCGTACCAAAGTTTTTTCATTCTCTACAGAGAAGTAAAAAATGCTGAACTTTTAGAGATTACAGTGGTGTTTCTTTATACCTTTCTGTGACCACTAATGGTCACATCCTCAGTTGACCTAAGTCAGCATGTCCCTATCAGCTCCATGCCATACCAGCTGAGTGAACACTTTTTGCACCATTTGAGAAATCAGTCCTTTTTACAATTTTTCCCCACAGAGTATTTGATTTTATTTTAAATTGTAGAAAACAACAACAACAAAATACATCATGCACTTTGCTATTCACATGTGGACAGAACACTTATGATTATCCAGCCATATAACTACCCAGAGTCCCTCTCTGCCAAAATAAATGCACAGCCACTCTGTCAATCACAAACTCTGTGACCAAAGATCAATTTATGAACTTAGAAATGTTGAAGAGTGTAATTTCTCATTACAATGCCAACAAAAGATGGATTAATATTATAAACAATTTCTCATTGGTTTTCTTTTCCTAAACTCATTGCAAAGCATTTAAATAAGAAATAAGGAATTGGATGATAATTTTGCATAGGAACAACCTTCCGCTTTATTCATGTAATTCAGTAATTTTGATGTTTTATTTTTTGCCTTACCAGAAAGTTCGGCATTTCAATAAATATATTTTTTTTTCTATTTGATAATTAGAATCTTAAAACTGAAACAATCACTGAATTAAAGGCCTACATTTTAGAATCATAAAAGCTGCTGGGGCTCATATTCGAGACAAGAATAGCTCATTACCTATGAGTAACCAAGGAGAACACTGGGTAATAGAAGGAAGTTAACAGCACATCTATAACATAGAAGGAATTAAAAGGTAAATCAAAAGTAGATTGACTTCTTAGTCTGACAGACTTCAGAAAATTTCCAGTCTCTGGTTAAAAGTAAGAATAGTAGTACATGCAGGTGTGGACTCTTCAAAGAGTGTAAATACAAAAATATAAGGACAGCATCAGCCTCCAACCTGAAGAATATCTATGTCAACAATAGACATAAAACATCACAAACCCAGGTAATTAATCACCCTTTCCTTTAGAGATGCAAGAGAACAGGGAAGCAAAAGATGCGATGGGCCTCTTCTTATTCTTAATATAAGAAAAATATCAACCACTCCATAGTTAGCAGTCCAGCTATCAAATTTTCCATATCATCTTCACATCATTGGATTGCTGTTGCTTTTTTTTTCTGCTCAAAATATGGCAATGAAATACAGTTTAATAAAGCGTCACCTAGCCAAACCTTTTCTTAACTTGAAAACTGTCATTCACCTGGTATAAAGAATAACACTCAGTTCTCCTGTTCTGCAGTATACTCATAAAAGCCATGTATATGAAAACATCAATATTTAATTTCAGCATGGAGTAGCTTACAATGAAACACTATTACATTTTCCAGGTATTAATTTTTTAGTGTTTACATCAGACTAACACATAGCTCAGGTTCACAGAACAGGCAGTGATCCAGTACTTCACCCATCAGCATCATTTGTGCTTTCCCAGTTCCTGCTGCCTTTGAAATAAGCTTTCATTTTTTCTTATACTCAGAGGAGAATTTATGCTAAAGGCACACAGATATAGACAAAAATGTACCTACCACTACCTGAACTGTGATTTTGTATGTCATAACTAAAATGTATTGATTGCAATCTTTATAATCTAATCATAGAATGGCCTGGGTTGAACAGGACCACAATGATCATCGAGTTTCAGCCCCCCTGCTACGTTGCCAACCACCAGACCATACTACATAATACTTTTATCTTCTTAAGTGTAATAAAACAGTCACTCTTAGGAAGACATGTTTTCCTCTCTTGCCAGAATCAAGAGAAAAAAAAAACCTTGGACTTGCGTGCTTTTTCTTTCTGAAATATTGGTATGCTGGTGAAGAATTAAGACCTCACAGGTATGTTTATAAATACATTCCCATCATTAGAAAGCAAAACCTTTGATAACTGAGATCTGACCCAATGTTCTTTTTTTCTGATGTTCCACTTATGCTCAGTATTTCTGTATGTGTGTATTACAGAAAAACTCTGTCTTTCAATTACCTGGAGCCTGTATCATAGTTACAACTCACCTATTTTTGCATTTTGAAGTATTGGCTGTACAAATTCTGGAATTCTATTAATCACTTTGGACCTCATTTTATACTTGATGTACTATAGTTTCTGACAATAAGGTGTTTTTTTAAGACGTTCAAGTGTAATGAATGAATGTATAGCATAAATCTGAAGTTTTTAATATATTAGATACAGATTTTTGATTCAGAAATCTGTAATCTTTATTTAATACTGAAAAGAAGTAGTGGAACACACTATTATATTCATTACTTTAAAAATCCAACAGTTGGAAATATAGGAAATTAAAACTAGATAACTGAAAAGGAGTTCACAGCTATATTGATCAAACACTTAACCCAGAAACAATTCATATGTGAATTCTCCTCTGAAGCTGGGATCTGTGTCCTGCAAATTCCTATCAAAACTGCATGTTATATTAATAACTTTTAGCATATGTGCTAAAGTTCAGACCGAGGGCTCTTTCAACAGTGTTGCAAAGTTGCAAGCTTAAAAAAAATATATTCTTCTATGGGAAATATACCTTCCTACCTTTTGTGCAAAAACAAACAACATGCAGGTTGAGTTTTCCTACTCCAGTATGGTTCTGTGGTATCTTGTCTTTTTTTTTTAACAAATTCCTATGAATTTATTACAGTACTGCCTTTTTTTTTTTTTTTTTTT
>PPHD01016864.1:418-15351 GCA_002909625.1 Bambusicola thoracicus
AATTTAAAAAAAAAAAAAAAAAATTCAACCAAGACTGACAAGGAGATAGTCAGTCATAAGATGAATGGCTGTGTAGGTGAACCAGGAAGGCAGTAATCCCCAAGTATGTCAGCCACTGGTGAAAGAAAAAGGATCTCATGGCCAGGAGTTCAGGAATAGAAGGGGTTGTATCTCCTAGAATTTTTGAGGGATTCCACCTGGATTTATGGCTGTGGGCCCTTCCCTTTATTTGAATAAAATTATTTTTTCAGAATGCCTCTGTCTTCTCTTCAAACATAAACTTCTGGCAAGATTTTCTCCACAAGCTTAACATGGAAGTAGATGAATTTCCCACATTAACTGCACGATCTAGAGAAATACATACAAATGCATCACTGTGAGACCAGGTGAAACAGCATCAAAGCACTACCTTAACTTGTGACAAGCAAATATAATGATCATTTAAATGAATTGAGAGTGTGGTATCTAGCTCAACTTGCCCGACCTGCATTCTATTTAAGTAAACTTCCAGGTTCCTGCATCAGCAACTTCACATGTTGCAAGATTCATCAAAAAAATTCAGAAGGTTATGAAGCTGAGAAAGCTGACAAAGTAACCCGACAAGCCATTGAGTTATGTCAAGCAGGTATTTCCTTTATTACAGTGCTGGGTGCACGAGGGATCACTCCATTGAACATGCACACCAAGAGAAGAAATGACTACATATTTAAAGGCATAGTGTATACATATTCATTACATTCCAAGAAAAAGGGTTGAAATTCTGAGAAATAATTAACATACTTTCCTGCCTTTCTGAACATGTGTCCTAAAACATGGTGAGGGTCTCTGGTGGTCATTGAAGGAAGGCTAGTAGTCATCCTCACTGCGAACTTCCAACCTTTTAAGAGGGGATGGGGGGGGTGGGTTGCCAGAACCAGTTCTCACTGGTATTGTGTCGAGCTGAGGCATCTGTTTTGCTCCCCTATCTTTAACGAGACATCCATCTTGTTTTATTATCATTTCTTAACAACAAGTTCTCACAGCCTCTGCATTTTGTTATTGAGCTCACATTTACACAATCTGTCCTTCATGAAGTCCACAAAACTAATGTGAAAAGCTGTTAACAGTCCCTGATTCAATTCCTGTTGTCTCTGACTCAGTTACTGATTGTGCTGGAGGTAGAAGAGTAAAGTTATAGACATATAAGACTACGAAATGCTAATTTTGATAGATACCACTGGCACTGTCACTCCCTCTCAGCCATGCATTTTGGAAATTTGCAGGAAAATTTAAGCATGGCACTTTAGAAATAAGCTGCATTTCATACCAGTTTCCATCTGACCAGTCTTAAAACTGGCCACTCATTACAGTAGCATTAAACAGAGGCATTTGTCTAGAATCATAGGATACTTAGAGTTGGAAGGGACTTCTGAGGACCACCTAGTCCAACTCCCCTGCAATGAACAGGGACACCACAGCTAGATCAAGTTGCCCAGGCCGTGATCCAGCCTCTCCTTGAAAGTCTCCAGGGACAGGACATCAATCACATCACTAGGCAATCTGTTCCAGCGCCTCACTACCTTCACTGTAAAAGATTTTTTTCCTTATATATAACCTAAATCTATACTCCCTGAGCTTGAAGCCATTTCCCCTTGTTCTATCACCACAAGACCCTGCTAAAGTGTCTGTCCCCTTCTTTTCTGTAGGTTCCCTTTAGATACTGAAAGGCCACTATCAGGTCACCTCACAGTTTTCCATTCTCCAGTCTGAGCAGCCTCAGCTCTCTCAGCCTGTCCTCATAGGAGAGGTGTTCCATCCTTTGGATCATTTTGGAATCCTTACTTGTGACATGCTCCAAGAGCTTCATGTGTCTCCTATACTGAGGACTCCACGTCTGGACACAGTACTCCAGGTGAGGTCTCACCAGCACAGAGCAGGGTGGCAGGATCACCTCCCTCGACCGGCTTACCACATATCTTTTGATACAGCCCAGGATATGGTTGGCTTTCTGGGTTGCAAGGGCACATTGCTGGCTCATGTCCAGCTTTCCATCCACCAGTACCCCCAGGTCTTTTTTCAGTAGGGTTGCTCTCAATCCTTTAGTGCCCCACTTTGTATTAGTAATGGGGGTTGCCTCCGCGCAGGTGGATGCACTTGGATTTGTTGCACTTGTATTTGCACCTTTAACTCAGTTTTGTTGAACATCATGAGGTTCACCTGGGCCCACTGCTCAAGGCTGTCTAGGTTTCTCTGGTGTCATCAGCAAACTTGCTGAAGGTGCACTCATCCCCACTGTCGATGTCACTGATGAAGATATCAAGGATTATCAAGCTGGAGAGCAACTACTCATCACCAAACTCCACCCAGACATCAAGCCATTGACCATCACTCTCTGGACTCAATCTGCAGCCAGTTCTTAATTCATTCAACAGTCCACCCATCAAATCCATATCTTTCCAATTTGGAGAGAAAGGGTGGGGTTGTTGGATACCATGTCAGAGGCCATACTGGAGTCGACATAGATGACATCAGTGGCTCCTCCCTCATTCATCGATGCAGTGACACCATCATAGAAGACTACTAGGTTGGTTAAGCAGCATTTGCCCTTGGTGAAGCCATGCTGTATCACCTCCTTGCCTTCCATGTGCCTTAATGTAGTTTCCAGGAGGATCTGCTCCATGATCTTGCCCAGCACAGAGGTGAAACTGACAGGTTGGTAGTTCCCAGGGTCATCTTTTTTACTCTTTAAAAAAATGGCTATGATGTTTTCTTTTTTCCAGTCACCAGGGACTTCATCTGAATGCACAGTGCTACCACACAAAAAAGCTGCTACATTCCTGGCACTTTAAAATGTTGGGTGGTGTATTTAAAAAGATGAAAACAAAGTCAGAGCATGGATTCAAGTTCTTATGGGTGCTGAGGCATTTATTTAACATCAGCCTGAATTTAAATTCATAAAAACCCTGTGTTGTTTCAGTGTCCTATTCCCAATACCTCCTATGTTTAGAGCAGGTCCTAGTGCTGCTGGATTACTCTGAATTACGCTTTTATTTCTGGGGTGCATTAAAAAGCATGGCCAGCAGGTCAAGGGAGGTGATCCTCCCCTTCTACTCTGCTCTGATCAGGCCTCATCTGGAGTACTGTATCCAGTTCTGGGCTCCCCAGCACAAAAAAAGACAGGAATTTCCTGGAAAAAGTCCAGTGGAGGGCAACAAAGATGATAAAGGGCCTGGAGCATCTGCCCTATGAGGAAAGGCTGGGTCTGCTCTGCCTTGAGAAAGGAAGACAGAGAAGGGATCTGATCAATGTCTATAAAAGTTACAGGTGTGGGAGGTGAAGGGATGAGGCCAGACTCTTTTGAGCGGTGCATGGCAATAGGACAAGGGGAAATGGCCACAAAGTGAAACATAGGAAGTTCCACACAAATGTGCATAAGAACTTCTTCATGGTAAGGCTGACAGAGCACTGGAATGGGCTGCCCAGAATGGTTGTGGAGTCTCCTTCTCTGGAGACATTCAAGACCCACCTGGACACCTACCTGTGCAACCTGATCTAGGGATCCTGCTTAGGCAGGGGGATTGGACTGGATGTTTTCTAGAGGTCCCTTTCAGCCCCTCCAATTCCGTGATTCTGTGATTTTTTCCTGTACCACACCATCACTCTCCTGCTGAACACCTTTCTGCTAGTTGATCTGCGGAAAGCATTCCCCTAACTCAGGCCTCCTCCAAACACTCATAAAAGACAACAAGCAACAGGCTTCTGTGAGTTGCCACATGCCATCTGTCTAGTGGGAAAGGTGTTTGTGCTGGAAATTATTTCTGAAGTTCCCAATCTTCTTGGAGAGAAGACATGAGTCTGAGAGTGACTTGATGTAAGAATCAGAGCAGGCAGTGTATAGCAGTCTATGGGCATATCCACAAAGGCCAGTTAACCCTCAGATTTCATTTGTCTTCTGTCTACCCCACTCAGATTTTGGCAGAAGGATCTGGATTTGTCTGCATCTACTAAAGAATGACCAACCAGGCACAGCTCAGACATACTTAGGACCATTCTTTGGCCTCAGTGTATTAAAGCAATTTTACAGGGAAGATTGTTGAAATGGCTGAAAACTGATATTCCAACCTTGTGGGGAGACATTTAATTGGTTGAGCAGGTTATTTTTACCTGTTGCACATCTTCAAAGCACAGCTTGAATTGTGTACCACTACAGTTTCATAGAATCATCATAGAATAGTTTGGGTTGGAAAGGACCTTAAAGATCATCTGGTTCAAACCTCCCTGCTGTGGGCAAGGACACCTTCCACTAGATCAGGTTTCTTAAAGCCACCCAAGGTAGTCTTGAACATTTCCAGGGATGGGGCATCCACAACTTCTCCGGGCAACTTGCTCCAGTGTCTCATTACCCTCAAAACGGTACTTCCTTGTATCTGACTAAATCTCCCATCCTTTGGTTTACAACCATTTCCTCTTGTCTTATCACTACATGGCCTTGCAAAAAGTCCCCCTCCAATTTTTCTGTAGGCTTTTAAGTACTGAAAAGCTATAAGGTCTCCCCAGAGCCTTTTCTTTTCCAGGCTGAATAACCTCAACTCTCTCAGCCTTTCTATACAGGAATGCTACTTCAGCCCTTTGATCATCTTCACAACCCTTCTCTGGACTCACACCAGAAGTTTATGCCTACCTTATGTAGGGAACTCCAGGGCTGACTGCAGTACTCTACATGGGGCCTCACAGGAGCAGAGTATGGGGGAAGAAGCATCATCCTTGATGTGCTAGCTGCACTTGTTCAGATGCAGCCCAAGATACACCTGCCTTTCTGGGGTGCAAAAGCACACTGCTGCATGTGAGATTCTCATCAACCAATACCCTCAAGTCCTTCTTGAAAGGGCTGCTCTCAGTCTATCTTCCTTCCAGCCTGTTTGTGCTTGGATTGCCCTGATGCAGGTGCAGGACCTTGCATTTGGCCTTGTTGAACTTCATGAGATTTGTACAGGCCCACCTCTCCAGCCTGTCAAGGTCTCTTTGAATGACATCCTTTCCCTCAAGTGTGTCTACTGCACCACACAGCTTGGTGTCATTGGCAAATGTGCTGTGGGTGCATTCAATTCACTATCCACATCACTGTCGAAGATATTAAATACGCTCAGTCTAATAATGATCCCTGAGGAACACTACTCACTCGTCTCCACCTGGACAACAAGCCACTGACAGTAACTCTTTAAGCACAACAATCTATCCAAATTATTATCCATCCAGTGGCCCATCCATTAAACCTATATCCCTACAATTCAGAGACAGAGACATGCAAAACACTGTCAAATATTTTGCATAAGTCCTGGTAGATGATGTCAGCTGTTCTTCCCTCATTCATAAAATGAAGAGCAAATGAGGAAATTGACAGGTGAGGAAGGAGGAGAATAGGCATTACCCTCTATATCTAGAAAGGAATAGAGGATGAAGAGCTATCCCTAAAGAATGTCCACAAGCAAGTTGAAAACTTATAGGTGAGAGTTAGAGACTGAGGCAATAAAGGGAGCCTTGTGGTTGGTGTCTGCTACAGACCACCAGATCAAGTGGAGCCTGTTGGTGAAGACTTCTTCCTCCAGCTACAGAAGGCAATGCACTCGCAGGCTCTTATCCTGCTAGCAGACTTCAACCACCCTGATATCTGCTAGAAAACTGGTAGAGTGATCTGTAGGCAATCCAGAAGGCTCCTGGAATGTATTGAGGATAATTTCCTGAGCCAAGTAACAGACAGCCCCACCAGGGAGGATGCAATACTGGACCTCCTGCTCACCAACACAAATGAACTGATTGGCGACACCAGGACTGGATGCTGCCTGAGTTGTAGTGATCTTGCAGTGATGGAGTTCGCACTCTTGAGAGATATCAGACAGACAACGAATAAAATCAGAACACAAAACTTCAGGAAAGCCAACTTCCAGTTCTTCAGTGAGTTAGTCAACAAAACCCATTGGGAAACTGCCCTCAAGGCCAAAGGAGCTGAGCAGAACTGGCAAACCTTTGAAGGAAACTTTCCTTAGGGCAAAAGAGCTCTCCATCACCATGTGAAGGAAGTCAACAAAAGAAGGCAAGAAATTGGCATGGCTGAACTGCGACCTGCTGTTCAAACAGGAGAGCAAGAAGAAATTGCACAGGCAGTGGAATCAGGGACAGATAACCTGGGGAGAAGTACAGGGATGCTGCCAGGCTGTATAAGGATGGGGTCAGGAAGACCAAGGTCCAACTGGAACTGGATTTGACAAAGGATGCAAAGGAGAATAAGAAAGGCTTCTACATCAACAAGGAAAGGAAAGTCTAAGAAGGCAAACTTCCACCTAGTGAGCAATATTAGGCAGGCTGGTAACAACAGACAAGGCTGAAGTACTCAACAGTACTTTTGCCTCAGTCTTGTCACAGAGTTATCTGAATCCGTGACGGGGGGGAAGGGGGAGAAAGAGGAGGAAGAGGAGAAGGAGAGAGAGGGAGAGAGACAAAAGGGCGAAGAAAAAAAAGGAAGGAGTACCAGAGATTTGCCGCGCGGTCCGGCCGGCCCCAGCCTCTCTCCGGGGTGGGGGGAAGGGCAGGGAGCTAGTAGATGGGTTTAACAAAAAGAACACACCGGCAACGATCTGAGGAGGAACGGTAATTTATTAAATCCAACAAAATCAAACAAAATGAGAGAGAGAGAGAAGAGTACCCAAAGAGCGAGAGAATCACGTGCCCTTCTCCGCAGCGAGCTGAGCCGGCCCCGAGGGGGACAGAGACGCCCGGGGTCCTGTCCGGAACTCCACCTCACTTCCTCTTCGCGCCGAGTCCTCCAGGGATGCCGCCCCTCCACTCCCATCAGAATACTCAAAATGCCCATAAGGGGCAGTAAACGGAACCAGAACATTAATTCTTCATATTCCACTGGTTCACATGATGTTCTGATATGGAATACTGACAATAAAAAATCACCAAACCACAACAAGTCTACCCTAATGACTGCTCTTCACACAACCCTCAAGCAGATGGGTTGGAAGGTAGGGACTGGGAGAGCAATAGCCTTCCCACTGTAAGCAGAGATTAGGTTTGCAACCATGTGAGGAACCTGAACACCCATAAGTCTATGGTTCCCACCAAGATGCATACCCAAGTCTTGAGGGAATTGGCTCATGTACTTGACAAGCCACTCTGAATAATGTTTGGAAAGTCATGGCAGTCAGATGAAGACAGGTGGCAGGAAAAAAAAATGTGACACCTATTTTGAAGAAGGGTAGGAAGGGCCTGTCAGCCTCACATCTGTGCTGGTGAAGATCATGGAGCAGTTCTTCTGGAAGCTATGCTAAGGGACATGGAAGAGAGGGAGGTGATACAAAATAAGCATGGCTTCACCTAGGGCAAGCCCTGCCTTACCAACCCAGTGGGCTTCTGTGATGGAGTAACTGTTTCAGAGGAAAAGGGAAGAGTCACTGTTGTCATCTCTTGGGACTTCAGTAAGGCCTTTAACACAGTCCCCCATGGGCCACTCAATGGATGAGGAACCAGCTGCAAGATCGTACCCAGAGGATAGTGGTCAGTGGATCAGTGTCTGGATGGAGATCAGTGACGAGCGGTGTCCCCCAGGGATCAGTACTGGGATCAATGCTCTTTAATACCTTCATCAACTATATTGATAGTGGGATTGAGTGCGCCATCAGCAAGTTTACCGGTGACACGAAATCTGTGTGGTTCAGTTGACGTGCCTGGGGGATGGGATGCCATCCAGAGAGACCTAGACATGCTCAAGAAGTGGGCTCAGGAGAACCTCATGAGATTCAACAGATTCAAGTGTCAAGTCTTGAACCTGAGTCATTGCAACCCTCACTATCAATACAAGCCTGGGGACAAAAATGTTAAGCAAAGCATTGCCAAAAAGGGCTTGAGAGTACTGGTGGATTGTAAGCTGGACATGAGCTAGCAGTGTGCCCCTGCAGCCCAGAAAGCCAACCATATCCTGGGCTGTATCAAAAGATATGTGGTCAGAAGGTCGAGGGAGGTGATCCTGCCACCCTGCTCTGTGCTGGTGAGACCTCACCTGGAGTACTGCATTCAGATGTGGAGTCCTCAGTATAGGAGAGACATGAACGTCTTGAAGCACGTCCCAAGGAAGGATGCAAAAATGGTCCAAAGGATGGAACACCTCCTCTATGAGGACAGGCTGAGAGAGCTAGAGTTTTTCAGCCTGGAGAAGAGAAGGCTCCAGGAAGATGGTCTTTCAGCATCTATAGGGAGGCTATAAGATAGGAAATTGCTGTTGCTGAATTGGATAGTGCATCTTTTCCTGCTTTCTTCCTAGTGCTGTCCAATGCAAGCAAAGCTACTGCATCCCACCCCCCACTCCCACCCCCCATCAGTTAAATGAGAGGCAAGGCTTATAATGAGGTGCATTATGTTTGACTAAACCAGGCACATTCAACCCGCAGCCTTTCAGCTGCTTGAGGCCCAGCTCAGCTCGCTCTGCGGCCCGCGCCCCCTGCTGCCCCATCATCATGGCAGCAGCTCTGCCGTGACAAGCAGCCCGGCCCAGCTTCGAGAGGTGGGGAGTGGAATGCCGAGCTGACAAATAATATGGCACTGTGCTTAATTTGCAAGGAATTTGCGTCAGTTTTCATAGACGACAATGTGAGAAGATATTATATGCAGAAACATGCTGTCAAATTCGGTGCATATCAAGGAATGCTTCATAAAAGACAAAACAGCAGAACCAGAAAAACATCTCGTCTCAACAAAGTCTTTTTTAAAAAATTAAACCTCAAATTGACTCTGATATAAAAACTAGTTAGATGACAATTTTGTTGTCTTTTGCAATCAGATTTGCTATTTCCTTATGGTGAGTTTGTTAAACAATGTATAGAAAGTACAACAGATGAATGTGTCCTGATAAAAACTAAACTAAACTGAAAAACAACAGATTTTTCTAGAATCAGTTTGTCTAATTAGAGTATAGCCAGGTGAACTGAAGAAAAAGGAAAATCTATTGAAAAAAAAAAAAAAAGAAGAGTAAAGCTGCTAATTTCAAATTTTATGCCTTGGCGATAGATGCTTTCATCTATAGATAGATGCTACAGATAAGGCTCGACTTGCCATTGTCATTAGAGATATTGATAAAAAATATAATGTCACTGAATAAATGCTTTCTTTGGTGCCACTGAAGGACAGAACTGAGTCTCCTGAATTGTATGAAGCAATAAAAACTAAATTAAAATGATTTCCTTTAACCTTTGTCAATATATTTGGTATAGCTATCGATGATGCCGTGGTAATAGTTTGTAAAAAAGAGGTATTTATAAAATTAATAGAAGATGTTGCAGTTAGCACCGGTAACTCATGTTTGAAGAAATATCACTGTATCTGACATCAGGAAAATTTACATCCAAAAGCTTTAACAATGGATAATGTCATGCAAATAGTCATCAAAGCTGTGAATTTCATTAAGTCAAATGAATGGAATCATCACCAACTCTAAGGCTTCCTTACAATTATGTATTTGAGAATAGGTTTTAAGATTTCAAAACTAATCTTTTTTTTTATATATATTTGAAACTCCATTTATGTTGACTGAAAATACATACTTGTAAATTTACACATGGAATGTATAGAGTTGCAATCAGACATTCAACTCAAGAAAAATTTGGTCATATTTCTTTACCAGGCTTTCATAAGCCCTGTCTTACCAGAGAAAAAATATCCCTTGCTTCACAGTCCCACCTTATTCGTGTCATCACTTTTTGGCAGTATGTACACATTTGTGAACAATTACTGCCAAGGACGAAGCACAGGAACAGCAATACTTCTTCAGAAATCTCCAACAGACACCTTAAGAACTCACTAGATATGGCAACCACTGCCATCAAACCAGCCTGATGCATTAGTTTCACAGAAACAAGGTCAAGCATCCCACTTATTTTACGTTTTTTTGCTCCCTGTTTTTTACATTATAAAAAAAACTACATTAAAAAATAAGTTTTGTTACTTATATACGTTAAGCTTATTATATATTTTATATGCGGCGCATGGCAATTCCTGTTCAGTGTGGCCCAGGCAAGTCAAAAGGTTGGACAATCATGGACTAAACTGAAGAAAGCTGTAATAACCCAGCCCATACTGGAGGACACGAACCCTACTGCAAGTCTGAACTCACAGAAAACTTAATTCAACAAGTCAATAAATGCCTTTAGTAGGAGTTAGAGTAAGTAGGCTTTTAGTCTGTAGGTATGTCTACATATGCACATATTAATATGTGACTGAGAAAAGAAAGCCCACCACATTAAAAAATACAGTTTTGCACAATATGGCTGGAAGTTCAAAATAGATCAGCCCTAAGATTGTAGTTTTGTTGTTCACAGATAGTTGGCATGCTGTCATTTGGGATGCAGCAACGAAGAATGTGTCTGTAAATCTTTATTGACCTTTAAGCTTTTCCCCTTACCACTTCCTGTGGGTTATGTGTTCTGACTAAGAGCAGACACATTTCTATTGGAATATTCTATTGGAATAAATGTAGGAATAGTATTTGAGAAGCATATCATCCTGACAGATAAGATGAAGTCTCCTGCAAGAGATTAAGAAAGCTTGAAAGGGAATAAGACAATGTTTGGCACCCTGCGATATAATTCAGTGATATAATTCAATTGGCAAATTTATATTCACATTGTTATGGATATGTTGTTAATTTCTGTGTCCTTTCACCAGTGTGAGCTGGTCAGGACAAAGGTCATTTCTAGTTACCGTAGACCATGAGGAGCAGTAGCCACAGTGTGTGGCTGTCTGCTGTACTTGTTTTCTTCATTTATTGTACATGACAGGAAATTTCTTGTGCTTTACCACCACTTCATCTTAAGTTCCCTGTGGCTCTCATTTTTCTCCTTCTAAACACAAGGGCTCCATAGGATTCACTGTTCCTCCCTAAAACATTCTCAAATGAGTTTCTGTGTTGCAGCTCTGTTTTCGTCTACACTATCATACTTCGGAAATAAAGCTTCCACCACAGAGGCCAAAGCCTTGATGCTTTCTGTATCACAAGATGTCACTGATGTCAAAATATCAAGGATTGGCCTATCAATGGCATGAGTCTTTTAGTTAATGAAAAACCTTATAGCATCCACACAATGAAGAGGGGACTGAGAAAAACAGTATTATCAATCAGAACGTTTTATTTCAAAGAACAGTAAAATATGAGATGTTAATCTGGAGATAATCTTTGTAAATGGAAGCAAGAACTGTATAAAAGAAGTTTTCCTGTAACTTGAAATTTAACATCTTCAAGCAATGCTCTCCAATCACAGAAAAATGTGGAAACCAGTGTCATTTCTTGAGTCCTTCCACAGGATAAATAGAAAGACCAAAATAAACCAAAATGTACTGAAGCAGCAGCAGCAGCAGATTTTTCTCCAAATGGTAGATTTCTTAAGAGCAATCTGTGGCCAAGAACACATGTTTCAGGAGTTTATTTTTTACATAAAGCTGCCACTGAAATCATGACATATATTTCCAAAAAGGTGGATTGCTGCACAGTTCCTCTCCTATTATGAAACCCACATTATTTAGTTTCTGATCTACACTGATCCAAAGGGTTTCTATTTGAAGCCTGGGCCAGTATGAGTCATTTTTAAAAGACTGAAAGTTGGGATGTGCTTATTCCTTATTCCTCTATATGCTTTCCATTTCCCTCTCCAGAAACAACCAAATCTCTTTTCTTCTTCTACAAAGGTTTGTCTGATACCTTCTGTCCCATTACTTCTGGTACATATCAGATTTCAGTTGAAAGCTGGGGAGCAAGGTGTTTTATATTCTGCAAAGGCATATTCATCTGGAAAGAGAAAAAGAAATCTGATAGTTGTATTAAAGTAAGAAATCATTCTGACCCCAGTCCATGTGTACCTGTGATTAACACATGCTGAATCAGAAAACATTTGATAGATTTTGTGATGTTCTTCCAGTTTCAAGGTGCTTACTTGCAGGCTTACATGGTCAGTGCATAATGCACTTCTCTGTCAATGTTAGGATGCATCATTGCTGTGAGTACACGGTATATAGATAAGGTGGCTGAATAGGCTTTCGGGAAGAATTCTCTGGATATTACTGCTATTCTGCTGAGAAGCTATACCAATCTTGAGAAAAGCTTATGGGAACTCAAAGCACAGTTTTGATAACAAACCTGCCACAGTTGGTAATGTCTGATGCATTTATAGTTCCTCAAGGCTGGATGTAGAAAGGTGGTCAGGCATGTCATATTCTAGTTAGGTGATTAAACTCCTGTTGAGTTCAGTGGGACTGTCATTCCTACTTAAGCAATTAAAGTCCAGAATAGTTCTTTGACCACAGCCTATTGTGGCAATGTAAAAAATATGAGACAAGCTATTTTGGGGAAGTTGAGAACACTGCTGCCTTTGTATTATTGATCTTAACTATCATGTCCAAAGCTGGGGAAAGAAAGTGGAACCACACTTCTTTCCATATGTAGTTTGCTAGAAAGCAAATCATGACATCACATTCTTATCTGCTTTATGCCTAAATGAAGCAATAAATGAAAAGATGGGGCACAGCTTCTGTCTATGCTTCCGCAAACTCCATGCAGTCCAGTAACAAAAAGCAGAAAAATTGCTAGCTTGCTCTCTAATGAAGAGAAATAAAAACTGCAAATGCAGAAACATAAACAGATGCTTACACAGAAACAGCGAAGGAAAATCCACTGTCCTCACCTAAAAAATGCTGAAATAAATACCTTGATTTCATAGGTTTTGTAGGTTTACAGAAATCACCTACCTGTTTCATAGTAATCATAAATATGTACTGGTGCTGGCTTGATATCTGACACACGTAGACTTTGTTCTACACTGAAGGAGAAGCTGACTTCTTTCTGGGAGAGCTGGAAATGGCAAGACAAAGAGATGCAGACTTTTTCTTTTCATATCTGTTCCCATGCGTAATGTTCAGTTAAATTTTTGGGTCACACTGGTTGACAAAGTGCCATTCTACAGTCCTCTCAAGATTGTAAACTTCATGTCAAGTCAAGTAACTGCTGTTATGAAATATGTTTTGTTGCAAAACTTCTGTGTTCTTCTCTTTTTCACATTTCCACTGCTAATTACACCCAACCATTACATATTTACTGAGGTTTTCAACACATTGCCATTCATCCTCTCACTAAAAGTTGCTAACAGCTTCTTTCCTTGACCTTTCACAGTTATAACCACCTTTATCATAGAATCATAGAATCACTCAGGTTGGAAGGGACCTCAAAGATCATCAAGTCCAACCGCAGCCGAACCATAGTACCCTAACTCTAACAACCCTCCGCTAAATCATGTCCCTGAGCACCACATCCAAATGGCTCTTAAACACATCCAGGGATGGTGACTCAACCACCTCCCTGGGGACTCTATTCCAGTGCTTAACCACCCTTTCTGTAAAGTGTTTCCTAACGTCCAACCTAAACCTGCCCTGGTGCAACTTGAGGCCATTTCCCCTTGTCTCATCACTTGTCACCAGAGAGAAGAGACCTACCCCGCTCTCACTGTAAACCACCTTTCAGGTATTGTGTGAATCTACTTCCCACTTTTCTCCCTAATCACATTGAATTCAAAATCTTCAGCCTCTCCTATGATTTTGTTCTTCATTCCATACCCTTGCAGCAAGATCCAAACTTTCCTTCTTGCTCATTTTTTCTTAGCATCAGGTTTTCTTCTGCATGCCTGGGACTGTGCCTCTGCTTTTTCTACTCCATTTATTCTTGTTTTTAACTTACTGATCTCGTTATAGAAATGGAAAAATGGACAGAAGCTCTGGAGAACTTTCTGTACAACTTGTGTTGTGCTGGGTACAGCTTTCACATTTCAAAAGTCTCAGGTTCTCTATGAATTCAGAATATTGACTCCAGTCCAATCAACTGATAAAAATTACTGTTTGAAAGGTAGACATCACTAATATTTATCTTTCCTTCCTTCTTTTGTTTTTGGTATTTTGTGAAGTATCCCTTTTGTTTTAGTTTTTATTTTTTAGTTTTTATTTATTTATTTATTTACACGGGCAGATAGGACAAGGGAGAGCAGTTTTAAATAGAAGATATTTAGATTAGATGCTAAGAGGAAATTTTTCATTCAGAAGGTATTAAGGCACTGGATCAGGTTGCCCAGAGAAGCTGTGGGTGCCCTATCACTGGAGGCACTCAAGGTCAGGTTGGATGAGGCCCTGGGCAGCCTGATCAAGTGGTTGGCAGCTATGTATGTCCAGGACAGGGGGTTGAAACTTAATCTTTAACATCTCTTCCAAACCCAAGTCATTCTATGATTTTCATCTTTCTACTCTCTCACTCCCTGTGTTAATTTCACTGATGTGGGACAAGTATTCTTTTTATACATTGCTCTCTCTAAAAGGGAGGGGCTAATAATTGACACCCTGTGAAACACTCTCAGATCTACTCATGAAAAACTCATGAAAAGCATCACTTTAGACACTGAGAAATATTATGTAGACTGTGAACTTTTGCAATACAGAATGCAATTTAGCTATGTTGGTGAAATGCTATTTAATCATAAAGTGTTTTTCATGAAAGCAATAACAAATCTCTTCACTGTGGCCTACAACTACTGTATTTCTATATAGCTTTTTTCCTTACTTGAGATTGGGCAGAATTAAGACCCTTCCCATCTTCAAGGTGTATATTCCTAATCTGCTTTTGATGACATTTTTTGTTATTTTGGAGCCTATTTTAAACTTCCAGTTTAACAAAACCAAGGAAAACACTTACAAACCTACCTTCTGAAGGTAGAAGAAGATGTGGTCATTCTTGATGTCTACGTGATCCACAACAGAAGCTTGGTATTGAAGCTGTAAATAAGACAAATTATATCAATTTTAACATAGGCAACTTGCCAAGGAGGAGTAAAAATAATAATTGATTAATAATTAAAAATAAATAAAAAATAATA
>PPHD01016865.1:0-15351 GCA_002909625.1 Bambusicola thoracicus
TTTTTTTTTTTTTTTTCCTTTTGAATGTAAGGAGTGTTGACATTTGGGGAGTAACAAGATTAATTTCTAACGTGGTTGTTTGCCAATAAGCGTAATTTGCAGCAAATTGTTTGTGTTCTGGTGTCTGCCCTGGCTCACGATCCCCATGGGTGCTGCAGAGGGCCAGGCCAGGCAGGAGGTCCACCCAGCTCACAGCCCCATCTCCTCCTGCAGGTCCTGGGAGAGCGCAGGACCTTTATAGCAGGCGGCTGAGACAGCCTGCCCACAATGAAGCTGGAAATCAGATATTTAAGAGACTATCCAAATCATACTGATAGGACAAGGGGAGATGGTTTCAGACTAAAAGAGGGGAGATTTAGATTGGATAGAAGGAAAAAAGCCTTTTGCAATAAGAAGACTGGTGAGGCACTGACACGGGTCATAGCGAGTGGATACTCCATCTGTGGAGACATTCGAGATCAGGCTTGGGGGGCTCTGAGCACCTGATGGAGCTGTAGTTGTCCCTGTTCATTGCAAGGCAGTTGGACTAGATGACCTTTAGGGGCCCCTTCCAATTTAAACAGCTCCAGGATTCTATGCCACATGGCACCATCAGGGCTTCTCACCACGATCAGTCTTCTTGGCTGCTGAAAAGCCACTTACATCCTCATTTCTCTTAGGGATTGGGTAGGATTGGCAGCTCCTCAGTGGGGTGCGTGCATGGTTAAAGCAGAGTGAAAGCCCCTGTGCAAAATATCTCTCCATTGAACATCCCACAGGCATTGCTGGGGATCCATGCCTGACTGATGAGGTGTGAGGTGCCACCAGCGGGTGGGAATGGCCATATCTTAGGGCAGACAAAGGAAAGCAAACTTAAAATGGGAGACAGGAAACATCCCAATGTGCTGAGCAGGCAACAGCTGATGCCAAACACACCTCAGTTGGTTAAACCTCGATATCTGTCCTTTCGGGGCATTGCTTAACAGTATAATTAAACACTATACTTTAACCCTGTCCGTAGACTTTCCCCCATCACCCATAGTGGACAGCCCCACCTGCTGCCATGTCTTACTTCTACAGGTTGATTGGTTTATTTCATCTTCTGAGACATGTTATGGTGATTTGGTTTTTAACGTCAAAACCATATCATTGTTTAGAAATCGGTTCGACACGAACTGATTTTTGCTGTTGATGCTCTGCTTCTCCACAGTCCTGGAAATACGGGAAATAGGACCTATACAATCCCTCTCTCATTTAGAAAACTGATTTCCTATCTGACCTGAAAACTGAATATCTTTGGCTAGAAGACAACATACCATAGAAAACGGTGGATGCAGGCTGCTGGAACCCTGATCTGGTGTTGCTCTTTTTAACCTCAAAAAAGTCCCCAACCCCAAACAAAATACCCCAACTCCTCCACATTTCCATCACCCGAGATGCAGATGAGGAAAACTCAGACAGCTGGGAAGCAGCGCTGAGGTAGGAGCTCCTGGAGTTCTTCCCATGGGAAAGCAAGATATTTACTTAAAGACGGGCCTGAATTCCAATAGACACAGGGAAATGTCAAAATATTGCACAAACAGGAAGAGGAACGCATACAATTGTCTCTGCAGCCTGAGCATAATGAATAACTCAGCACCCGGGCAATGCAAAAGTTATAACAAAGCAAGTCAAAGGAAAGCACTGCTAAATCGCTCTTGGCAGAGGGGAATAGCGCTTTGATCCTTGGCCCAAGGTAGCGTAAACAGAGTGTTGTTAAGGCAGGTAGAGAAGAAAAATGTAACAGGAGGAGGAATAGGAATCACTGGGCAGCCCAGTACATCTCCCTGAGCGTGGTCAGCTGGAAGCAAGCGCCCTGCCTGCAGAGCTGTAGGAGGCTGCAGTACCAACCTCCCTCTGGAAAACAAGGGAACCATGGCAGTGGGTTTAGGCTTGATACTTGGGGTCTGAAAGGCTGAAGTGAGGTGGATGCCCACCCTCATGAGTGAAGGATGAGCAACTTGCAGGTGAGCGCAGGCATATGGCAAAGGAAAGCCTCTGGGGGCTTTCTGGGACACTGGGACTGCTTCCCAATAGAGAAGCATTTGCAGGACAGCAGCATTCAGGGTTTGTTTTGGAGATGGCAACTGAAACCACCTAGAATTGAATTTTACTGCAGCACAGGATGGTTTACTCCAGCCAATTCCCACTATAACGCCTTTATTTATTCTAAGTTTATTCTCTAAGCAGGAACTGTCAATGGGCAGAGTTCTCCTCAGCTGCCTAAGACTTCCACTTTTCAAAATATTAAAAAGGATATTGAACTCGGCTAAAATCACAACATTCCTTTCAAATTCTCAGGTTTTCAGTCACCCCAGCACTGGCTGAATGCATAAAACTGAGAATAGAGGGAACTACATGATGGGGTTTTTTTTTTTCCCTCCGTTAACACGTTTGCTCTTGTTTTTTGCTGAATTTTGCTGTTCCCCACACTGCATTCACTCCTAAGGTCACATCCAGCCCAGACCTTGTGCACTGCACGCTTTGCCTCCGGGGGGTTCCTTGGATGGAACCCTACAGTGTGAAGCATGCTTGGAATCTCGAAGCTCATTTTGGGATGCGCAAACGGGAGAACAACTGGCTCACCACAACCTGCCTCTGCTTTTCCTCATCACCTGCGAGCTGATAGCATGCCATGGGTGTAACGAAGATGAATGCTGCTGCGTTATCAGAACCCAAAATAGAGACCACAGTGGGGGGGAGAGGGGAAGATGGGGGTTTTCTGACCCTTTGGCTCCATTGATGGGGATGACAATGATGAAGGCAGCGTGGGTCTTGCTGCTTCCCATCAGCTTGTGGAGAGGTTTCAGCTGGGGACTTCCCAGCTGCCTGGCGTTGGAGAGCACTGCTGCGTAAATCTAGAAAGGATGAATTAAAAAGAAGGGCAAAAAAAAAAAAAAGAAAAAAAAATAGAAACGGTGATGAATTAATCCTTCCCCGTGGCATTAGCACAACCCTGCACCTCTCCTCCTCGTCAGTGGTGAAAAATGCCTCCTCTCCACTAGCAATTACCCTGCCTTGCCTCGGCCCTACAGCCAGGCCCGCGGTGATGGATGAGCCCCGGCCCCGCGGCCATCTGCCACCCCCATCCTGCTACTGCACAGCAGATCAAGGGCGAGCAGGGAGAACGTGGCAGTGATGAAAGGGGTGTGGAAAAGCGTGAATTGGACTGGGAGGAGAGATGAGTGAAACGGAGCAGGGAGAAGGGAACAGGAGGTGGAAAGGTGGCAGGGGACAAAACTGGGGGCAAGCTGGTTCTTGGCCAGAGCACTCACTGCGCCCATTGCAGAGAGGTGGGAGAGGGGTGATGCTCGTGGGGGTTGGAGGGCTTCTGAGATCAGAGCAGAGACCAGCAAGGATATATGCAGGATGGAGCTGTATGCAGCTGCTGACACAATCTATCCAAAGGCAGCAACCCACCTCCTCCTAGGAAAAAGAAAAAAACCTTGCATAAAGTATATATTACCTTGGAGCAAGGAGTACAAACTCTTTCCACTCTAGAAGTGGAACAATGGTAGAGGTTAACAGCATCACTATTTGTCTCAGCAGCAGGAAGCCAAACATCATCTTGGATTCCCTTTGTGTTTCCTTCTCCAAAGGGATGCTCTGGGATGTCTGTGGGGAGAAAGTTTTTAACTGGAGGAATCTGAGGATATGTTGCGAACTTTCCTCCATCCTTAGGGAGAGAAGCTGTGGTGTTGCTGAGGGAGCTCTTCCACTCTCGGCAGAAGCACACTGGAACCTGGCTGTCCAACCCTAGTGTTGTCCAGGCTTTAACACATCTGTGAGACCTGCAGCTTTGACAAATCTCATTAAAGCAGAGTCACTTGGGAGGGTACTAGGTTATTTGCACCAAGAACTCCAGATTCAATTTATAAGGCTAATAAACCCGTTTTCTTCACAGGCTTGATCCCAGATTTGCCCCGTGCTGCTCAGGTCAGATGGAGCTTTATGTTTGAGCTGAGATCCTTCTTCAGCCAGGATTTACAAACAAAAATAATACGACAGAGGAGAGGGCTGGTGCTTCTGAAGATGCTCCAAAAACGCTCACACAAGCAGAAAGGGGCCCACAAGAATTATTCCCCATACAGCAGCCAAGCCAAAGCTCAGGACGTCGTCCTTGCTCCGTCTGTCAGCCCAGCTCCTGAAAAAGAACAAATCTCATTAATGGTTGCCATAGATTTCGCCGATGCCGCGCAAGGGCCATAACACGGCGAGGCTCTTTAAAATGGGAGATAAACCATTCTCAGCTTCACGACACGCCGGGTGCAGGAAGATAAACAGCATCTCCAGGGATGCTGGAGGAGGAGCACGCCAGCAGCACGCCCACATCTTGCTTGCACTGAGCTGCTGGGATGAGACCGTGAGTGAGCATCCAGCGGCAACAGATGATGATTTCCTAAGGATGAGAAGAAAAGAAAAAGCTTCCCCCAACTTAATGTAATTATTAGCATTAATAATTATAGAAGAGAAGACGCCAATTAGCAGAGCTAGCCCTGTTTGCAGGTGGGAATAGCTGAGTTTACTCTTCTCCCCTTTCATTTAAAAGCAGATTTAGCAATAAGACTGCGGAGGAGGCATCCAAATGCACGTGTGGCGGCTCCTGCAAGGCCAGGATTGGGAACTGCTTGATGTCATATGGGGGAAAACACCACTGGGAGAGAAACGGGGGTTAGTGACAACTGAATAGGTGGAGTCATGGAGTCACAGAACAGGAAAGGACCTCTGGGTCCATCTGGTCCAACCCCCACTCAAACAGAGACACCCAGAACCGCTTGCCTAGGGAGCATTCTGTTAGGAAGCAGTAAGTGAGGAGTAGCGCATTAAGGGCCAGGAGTTCTTTGTTTCTAAAGCACGTTCTTCTTCCATGGTCTCTGAGTACTTCTGTTGAGATGGGATGTGTGTCCTGATGGACCCAAGGTTGGGAATTTACAAGAAGAAGATAGTGGAAACAAGGAGATGATGTTTGCCCATTACTGTTTTTTTTCAATGCCTCCTAATTTTGGCAAGCCACTTGTGAGCTAAAATATTAATTCCTAACTAGAGGAAACATTCTCCCCCTCCTTCCTCCTCTTCCCCCAGTCCTTTTTTCACATACTTTTTGGCTGATAGAAAGAGCAGAATAATCTCATCCTACGTTTGGGGATATATTCCCTGCAGGAGCCGTAGAAATGCCACCTGCTACCTGCGTGCTGGGTTTGATCACAGATCAATAGCACCCAGTGCTGCACAGGATCTCATGTTTTAATGGCCACCAAGTGCCTGGCTGCTAATGACAATGCATCCTGAACTGTGTAGACTTACTCCGTAAATACCATTGTGCATGATGCTCCTTTAAAACACCAGCTTAGGGGGGAAATGAAAGAGTGAATTGGGAAATACTGGTTTCAACCCCAGCCTCAACACTGAGAAGTGCGAGCAGCAATGGGCAGCATAGTCCTGTTGGAAAGCAAAGATGCTAAGCGGTGCATCCAGGGAGGCTGTTAGCATCCCATCCATCCCAAGACAGAATAGACTGATGGTTGGATTGGACGATCTTAGTGGTCTTTTCCAACCTTAATGATTCTACAGTCTGGAGGATGCTCCCGGACAGCACACCCCCACCACACCTTGGGCTCAGCTGATTTCCATCACTCCACTTCTCTGAGGACCTGGGAGCAGTGAGAAGCCCTGAGTACAGCTCTCGGTGCCCTGAGCTCTTCTGACATTGGGAGAGGAGCATCCTGGCTGCCTTTGGTCCCAGCTGGATGGTAAACAGCATCAGAGCCATTTGCAAGCCATCAAAGTTCCCACATGATTATGTGAGCAAATATTTGGACTGGAAGTGCTGTTAGTCATTATTTGCAGTTCATTTTCTCGTATTTGTTCTCTGTCTTCTAAATAAAGGGAAAAAAAGAGAAAAAAAAAAAAAAAAGAAAGAAAGAAAGAAGCCAAGACGACAGCTCACAGCACTCACATCCAGCAGCACAAATGACACTTGTTTTTTCAGCTTTGCAGATCCCTGGGTGATGCTGCAGCACAGCAGCCTGTGCCAGGCAGTGGCTCACCCCTTGTTTGGAGCAGGGTCCTGAGCACCCACCCAGACACCCCTGATATCAGCCCAACTTGGCTGGTGCACAGAGGTTTTCTAGATTTGCAACCCAGGCCACAGAAACAAGGGTTTTATTTTCCCTGCTTTTTGGCCTCCCTGGATTCGAGGGCTTTCCTGCTTCGCTGCTATTTGGCACCTCATTTGGAGGTCTGATCGTGGCAGCAGCTGTTACCCAGGCTCGGGGCTTAGCACTATTAATCATGTCAGGAGGCAGCAGCCTTACCTCCAGTGGGACACGCTGCAGCTGGTGGCGTGTTTGCTGAGGGAGGGTTTCCACCTGCCCATGTAAGTGCAAGGCTCCCTGGGCACCAGAGGCACGAGAGCAGTGATTACACATTGCAGGAGCTCCACGACAGTGCTGGCATCCAAGCTGAAAAGAAAAGGGCTGTTTGTTTTGCATAGCTGGTGACTGAGGAGAACACTGGAGCCAGGACCCAGCCCCTGCTTGTGCCATTTTCTGCACTGGGGTCATCCCAACACCCTATTTCCATGGCATGAAGGGAAGTGATGGAGTCACTGTCCCTGGAGGTGTTTAAGGGCTGTGGAGATTCGGCACTGAGGGATGAGGCAGAGTGGACGTGGTGGGGGTGGGTTGGGACTGGATGATCTTAGAGGTCTTTTCCAATCAGCATGATCCTGTCCTGGCTTGGAGTGGCTTGTTTCTCCCAGGAAAATGTAGACAGAAGACATGTCCAGCTTTTCCAGCACTTCAGCCCTTACAGAAATCCCCAAGGCAGAAGCTCCTTTGGGTGATGATTTCTTCTCTGGCACCTACAGAGAAGATCTCAGACCACTGGGGTCATCAGCGACAATAGGGAGCTACAGCAAAGCCCTCCTGAATGCCCCCAGCCCCTCCATCTCCTAGCAGACATTCAGGGCTTTCCGTGGTCTCTTGTAGAGATGGAGAAAAGATCTCGTTTCTGTGGAAAGCGTAGACTTCTTGCAAGCACTCGTGCTGAGAACAAATGGGGCTTTCTGCAGAAATGGCTTCAAACATCCTCGTCGACGAGAGGAGAAAATGACTGAAGTGGTGGAAATAGGTGGCCCAGCGGAAATAAAGTTAATGTAACATGGCAATATCCCAACCAGCCTCTGTTTACCAGATAGTCTCTCCTCTGAGTCACGCATTGATGTGACTATTAATAATGCGCTGTTATAAAAATCCATCCTTGTAGGAGGAAGGATGCTGTCAAGACTCGAGTAATTTCTTATTTTCAGTGAAATATGGATAACATTTGTGTTGTGTTTCCAATCCCTCTTTTCAGGTTATTTTCTGTTTCCACTTTAATAATAATCTTTAGGACTAAAATAGCATCTTGCTTTTACAACTGGAGTGACCTTTAGTATTACACACTGATTAGCTGGGAACAAGCAACTTGTTCACTTTCTGTTCGGCAATAAATACTGCGACCTTCGCCTCGGTGGGTTTCAGCAGGTTAAGTTGGTTTCCACTATTCCCAGTCTGCTGATGGGGAAACTGAGGCAGAGAACAGGAGAAATCACTTACTTGGCATTGCTGGGATGGGGTCCGGGAGAAGTGCTGGCATGGAAGGATGATTTTCCTGACCAGAAGTAATAAATGCTCTGATGGTACCCCCCAAAAATCAGCGTGGTGCCACTTGAAATGCCTGAAGCTTCTGAAGAAATGCTCCATTCACCAAAGCACACAGCAGGGCTGACAGACATGGTGAAAAGCAAGACTGCCATCACATCTACAACCTCAGCCTATAGCTTCTTAGATAACAACTTATACCTATGCAGGGAGCTTGGGTTTTCTTGACAGAGGTTTCAGGGCTATCCTTGGAATACAGAAGGCTCTCACCTCCTCCAAGAGGCAGCCAAATGCTGGAGAGCAACCTGGTAATGAAACTGCTGTACCGGAGCAAAGAGAAGAGCAGGCACCTTAGTGTGATGAACTGTGGCTCCCAGGAGTTCAGAAACCTTCAGTCACATCAGGGAGGCTGACGGGGTAGCTTAGAACAAAACAGTTATTAGGATAACAGTGGAATGCTGCATCCTCTGAAGAATACGAGGCCAAGGGACGAGAGAAGAGGTGGCTCCTGCAGGTGGAAGCATGATGGTAATGTTCATCAGGTCTTTATCTGTTCCTGGGATTGCTCAGGTTGAGTTTCCTGCAGGTAGGTCTGCCCAGAAAAGCTTGGATGGGCAACTTCAGCTCCTTGCCCACGGGACTCAGCTTTTGAAATGGTTATCCACCCCCCTTTTCAAGCCCTTGGGCTGGAAACAGATACTGATATAGACCAACTGGAGATATGAACTCACCCAAGGCCAGGCTGGACCAGGCTCTGAGCAACCTGACTGAGCTGTGGGCATCCCTATTCATTGCAGGGGAGCTGGACTAGATGACCAGACGACTAGATGAGGATTCTATGATTCTGTGTGCAAAGCACGGGCTGCTGGATGTGCTTATGGGGCTAACACAGTGATCTCAGCAGGACTCCCAAGCCCTCTGTGACGCAGGAAACATTTGGTACTGCATTTTTCATCCATCTTCCTCTGCTGCAGTCCTACCGCTACAGTACCAGTGCCCATTTTCCCTCTGCATGTCCCCTACCTTGTTTATGGGAGCATGATGTGCAGTGAGGGAGCCTAGAGGATGAATTGAGGACCGTCTGCCGAGCTGGAGTACATCCTTTGGGTACGGCCACCTGAGAACTGCCCTGGGCTGCCTCTGCTCTTCCCTGCTTTACTTTGCCTCCAGTGTGATTTAGTGAAGTGTGGATATATTTCTTTAATATTATTTTTTAAAATTATCTGCAGCGATTAAATGAGAAAGGACATCATGCCAAGTGACCCCTGTGTACAATTGAACTCCAGGAGCACATCAGGAGCGAGTTACGGAGCAGCCAGGTCAGAAGTTACGTCAGCAGGACGAAAGCAGCAGTAACTTCTGGTGAAAAGAAGGAGGCAGAGGACACAGAGGAGCCAGCAGCAGGGCAGAAACTGCCCAAACCAGAAGAGCCAATTCCCTGGCTGCACAACCACCTCCAAGCAGCATCCTAATGATGCAGAGGAAGGTGTGCAGATCAGCACTCTTCCACCCTGGTGTGCACCCTCTGACAAACCAGCCCCAGGCCCCAGGCAACACCCAGGTGCACAGGGGTGTTGAGGGGCTGCCAGAAAGCCTTAGAGGCCTCTGCACCCCACAGCCACAGTTGGCTGTGATGATGGAGAGAAGTCACTTTCAGTGACAAGATGCAAGATGGCAGCTGTACCCTCTCAGCCTGCATCTTCCCAGCCTTATCCAGGCTTCCACGCAGCAGCATCTAGTTTGTCACCTGCCCTTTCTTTCATAAACAGACTTGTTTCCTTTTTAGGCAGGAGCAAGAGCCATCAAAGCTGGAATATGTCTATTTTCTTCCACGATCAGAGGGGTTCTCTCCAGGGTTAGTTCTTATACTGTCTCAATGTGAGGAGAGTGACTGCCTCTCCTACCTCTCCATCTCCCTTGCACAGCTCCATCCAGGCATCCCAGCTTCCTGCCACCCTCAGGACACCCCCTGCAACCTCTGCACTTCAAGCAGGGAACTTGGAGGACCACAAAGAGCTCCCAGCGAAATGGATTCATCTCACCCTGGGTTGTGGTCTTCAGGATGCTCCCAGTCCCACCCCGAGCTGGAACAGTGCTGAACCCAGCCAGGAACTGGCTGCCTGCACTGATGTAAGAGTTAATTTTCACCTATGTTAAACGCTTCTTTGAATAATTTATTGGTTATTTATTCTGCCTGAGAGGAAGGTCGGGCCATGCATTTCAATGGAAATGCTCCTTGCAAAAGCTACGGAAAAGACCAATAATGATCGCTAGCTCTTAGCTGGACCAAGTTTTAAAGACAGGCTGATCAAGAACTGACAGATGGTGTTTATCTTGGGTCAGACCAAGCTTCACCCCCACTGCTTCGCAGAGGGTTTTCCAAAACATGCCTGAAGTGCATCCCATGTCCCCAAATAACCCGCAGCCGGAGGGTTCTCCTCCCTTCAGCAAACAGCAGGCTTGCAAAGCACCCAGGTTAAGCCATGCCAATCCTTCCCTTTTCCCTCCATCACAGAATCTCACGTGTCCCATTCTGAGCCTGGGCTGCTGCTCTTTGACTTTCATCATTTACAGCCAGTGGACAGCCAAGGCATTGCCCTGAGCAGGCAGTTACAGGAGGGAAAGAAGGAGCAGAAGGCAGAAAAATGGCACGGTCTGGTCAACTGGATCTCAGATATACATTGCCTAGAGGTTCCTGCAGTGAAGGAGCACAGGCCTGCCCTGAGATGCTGTCACTGGGGAAGGTCCCCAAAGGTGCCCAGCTTTGTGATAGGCTGAAAGCCGCACAAATAAGCAGCTATTTGATTTCCCATCTGCGTCCCTCCAGAAGAATTACTTTGTGCAGTGTCAAAAATGAAAGGCCTCTCCAAACTTCGGTTTGCCAAAGAAGAAAATGAAATAAACCAGCAGTGTTTTCTTATCTCTTGAATGACTGTATTTTAAATGCATTTTCCCATGAAACCCGTGGCATTATGAATTATCTGGCAGGACAGCAGGGAAGACTGAGGTCCCTAAAACAACCCACCACTGATGATACTCATCTTTGTTACCCTGAAAGTAAGCTCTTTTCAATCAAGAAAGAAGTTTTCTCCTTCTCCGGAGGAATCCTGCCAGCTCCACTCATGCTGACAATGCCAGCGTGTACATCTGCAGCACAGATTTCTCCTGGGACTTCTGCAGAAAGCCAGACTTGGGTGGGTTTGATCACGTTAAAAAATTGTTTGTTAAAGTTAATAGCATCTGCTTTCCTCCCAGAATAATGTCTGCAGCAAAACGATCCTACTGGGGTCCATATGAAACAGCAGCACCATATAATTAACTGGGATATGGTGGAGGTACTGGGGACTTAGGGTGATGATATTGCGGAACTGTTCTCTCATGCCGACAAACAGATCACTACATTATAACAGGGAAAACACAAAGGATATTTATTATTATTGTTTCCAACCGAAGCTTGGTTTAATACACAACAGCGGATGGAAAGCCACAAGTGAAATAAAAATCCTCTAATTCACATCCTCGCTGCTAAAGTTGCAGATAAAACAGTGATCCTGCATGTGCAGAAGCCCAGCAAAACAGCAGGGTAGATAAAAAATAATATATATGTGGCCGAAATCCAGAGTGCCTCAGACAAACCCTACTGGAAGAAACAGTTTACCATGAAGGAGAAGGGGAGGCAGCACGAAGAGGCCACAGCAGTAGAGGATGAATGATTTTATGGGCTTTGATACTTAATGGTCCCAACTGGAAATGACACAGAAGTCCCTGACATGCAAGGTGACCGGGCTGAGCTGCCTCCAGCCCTGAGCTGTCCCAGGGAGATGCTCAGTAGGAAGGCAGCCGGCCTCCACGCCTGGCCCCAGCCCAAACTCTTTGGGCAAAAAGGCCCACATCTGGCCACATTTCTGCTCTACAGACTGAACTCAAAGAGCAAACCTGTTTCTACGTGCCAGGAGGGTGCTGTTCTCTCACTGCAATTGCTCCAGTGGTGTCCACAGATGGGCATTATTGGCTTGGACCTAGAAGAGTTATCAGTGACTCCTGTCTCTTCTGTGCCTCTGACCCCCAGCAGCTTGCCCTGACTGTGGGGCAGGGATGGCCCAGCCACTTCCCACCTGTAGTCCCCAGCTCCACTCTGACACCTCCTGCAAACAAGCAAAGGGACCCTGCTTGGTCACCTCACTACTACCCATCCCCTTCTCCTTTGGTGGGAAACTGAGGCCCCACAGAGCCATCAGGACCCCTCCGCAGCCTGCTTTGGCCCACTGCAAGCTGGTGTCTCTCACAGGTGGGCAGACAGCCTGAAGGGCTGAGCGGAACCTGGCCTGGCCTCCCTGCTCTGCATGGAAGCCCAGCATGGCAAGGGTGCCTCATGCCTTCTCCTTGCCCAGCAGCCTTCATTTTCACAGGCCTCACATCCTTGGGTCCTCCACCACCCTTCAGCAAAAGGCTCCTGGGCTGGAACAGCACAGCCAGAACACAAATAAAACCCACGCTGGGGCAATGGAAATCACTGGTAGAGCCCTCCAGACTGCTCCAGGGCCTGCGAGCACTAATTGCCAGCAGTCCGATTACATTCATGTCTCCGATGGATTTAATTGCTGAGCTGCTGAAGAGAGAAGTGACCTATTATGGATCATTGTTTACAGCAAATTAGTTCAGAAATCCCCATCCCTCAGCCTGTCATGCTCAGAGGGCAAACTCCCTCAGCTGTGCCCTGGAGGACTTGGCTGGCTCATTCATGAGAAAGCACTGAGCAAATGCACAGCCAGGGCAGGAACACTGCTGGCTGCTTGCAGAAGAAAGGGCTGAGATGAAAGGGGTCAGGCAGAGAAACCAGCAGTTCAGCTGAAAAAAATCTCAAAGGAAAGAAGCTACAGAGGCTCTGCAGCAGCCGGGGGACGGCATAGGCACACCTACAGCACAGCTCAGGTCAAGGCTGAGGGCTCAGAGCTGAGTTAAGTGGAGCTGGCGGGGCTGAAGATGGGTGGTGGGGGTCTCAGGTGAGGTCATTCTGAGTAATTAGGGCTGCAGGGCCTACAGCTTCAGAGAGAGGATGTGTGATCCTCGAGGAGTGTCTAAAGGAGGAGAAAGTCAATCTCCAGGCAGCTTGAAATCTGTAAGTGAATAAAAAGACTGGGGAGGGCAACTTTTGCCTTTGCAGGATGAGTATAGGGCTGGGCTGAAAAGATACTGAGAAGGATGCTATTATGGTCTTGCAGAGCCAGCACTGGGTAGTCACCCGGCCCCTCAGGGTGCACAGGGTTTCGTGTGCTGCTCCCCGGGCTTCGTTGCTGCTGTGTGTGGATAAATGCAGTGCCAGAACCGCATTATCTGGACTGTTACCTAGAGATAAAAAGAATTAAAGCAGGGGAATGCAAGCAGCTTAAAAACAGGCCTGCCCTTGACTTGGACAATATATTTCAACAGACCCATAAAAAGATCAGGGAATTCACTCAAGCATGAATAGTTACAAGCATAAAAGAATGGTGGTA
Source organism: Bambusicola thoracicus (assembly GCA_002909625.1). NCBI lineage: Eukaryota > Metazoa > Chordata > Aves > Galliformes > Phasianidae > Bambusicola > Bambusicola thoracicus. The sequence continues at coordinate 13,157 of PPHD01016865.1, forward strand.
TTATATTTATTATTAAAGCCCTTTTAAAGCCCCCTTATTGCAGATGGATTCTGAGCCTCTGGGGAAAGTCAGGGACAGGATATTTAGCAAAAATGTTATTAAAAATAGAAATTGTTTCCCATGACTTAACCTTATTGCCTGGGGGGAAATCACTTAGGTGATGTTATTGGAGATCATGCAGTCAGGAGACTGTGATTGTTATGGAAGACTACGGAGAAGGCTTCTGGAACGGCTGCAGCATTTCTGCTTCAAGGGAAACAAATTTACCTGCGACTCCTCCAAAACGGAGGGAGTCTTCTTCCTCAAGCCCACATGCCTTTATTCAAGCTACGGCTGTTTTTGCAGCTCTCAGTGGCCAGTGGGGAGTGGGGATGAGTAAAGGGCTCACAAAGCTGTTGGCAGCTCAGGATGAACGCAAAGCATCTCTTTGTCACCTGGTGATTTATCACAAGGATACAATCCCTGTGTGACGTGTCTGCAGCCCCAGGATGTGCCCGGTTCATCCTTCCTGGCCCAGAGGTGCCTTGGACTGGTGGTGAAGGAGGAGCATGCAAGGTGCTGCCTTGGTTTGCTCGCGGCTCTAATTCTAGCCCCACGTTATTAATAGAAAGCTTATTTCCTACCTGAGTTTTCTTTAGCACTGTGAAAAGGTCCGATTATGACAAATTGGTGTTTTCTGACAGAAAACCTCCTCTGTCCCACAGCCGTGGCCAAAGGCTCCTTGTCAAAGCAGCACCAAGTACAAGCCAGGCATTACATTCTTTGAGAAATATGGCTCCAGAGACCAAGGAAATGCCAGCAGACTGCTGAGCTGATCAGATTGTCCCCTGCCTTCCTCCTGGGATGCATATCAAGCAAGATGGGCAGATATCAAACATTCATCACAAGCGCTTGTCCCTTCAACGGCTGACATTGGTGCAGCAAAACAGTTTTTGATCACTTGAGCTTAATGTCACTGCAATCATTGCCTGGAATGTAATTTTGTCTTAAAAAAAAAAAAAAGAAAAAAAAAAAAAAATGAAGGGAGGGAGGATAATAAATGAGACTCAAAGGTCTCCTTGCTGTAGAGAAGCTGGCTCTGAAGTTTTGCTGCGAGCACCAAATCTCAGCAAATCCTGTAAACTCCCCCCCTCACCCTCATACTTGGACACTTTCCTCTTGCTTAACGACATTCCATCCATTACATAACTTCACAGATACTAAAGATCAGTATTTGGGAGTTCAGCTTCATTATTAGTACAGTTATGGTCCTTTGGAGACTGAGCTAATGGCCATTTGTCTTCTTCAATCCAATTAACAACAGCCCTCTCTGGACACCACATAGGCTTACACTCGGCGACACGCCACTACATCCCCTCCTCCACCAGGACACGACCCTGTCTCTGCAGACAGGAGCTGACTCCCCTCTCGCCAGCTGCATGCTATACATTCGAGCAGCACGTCGGGAAATGGCATGCTAATTTATTGAAGAACTCAACTGGGCAGAGCTTCAGTCGGGAAAATCCATTTATCGATGGCCATTCCCCCTCTGAAGTGCTTGAGTAGGTTGACAGAGACAGAAATGCATCTTTCTGACCGGCCATTACAACTCTTCCCAGGGAGGACATGATCACATCCTACAGCAAAAGGTAAAGGGTAGAAGCTGAAGGTTAGGACCAGACCCAGGAAGAGTCTCAGCACTTTTTAATAAGAGTTTATAGCTGCGTGCAGCTCCACTGCTCCCTTATGTCAGTGTGACTCTTCTGTACAGCTGCAGACCATGGTACATTTATTTCCCTCTTATCCCCGGCCTCCACCCCGTGAACACTTGTGTCACCAAGCTCTAGAAGCCCCAGGTAGGAGATGCTCAATGCAAACATGTTCCTCTGTCACGTTCTTGCCTTTCAGCATGCCAACAATCCCCCCAGTTCTACAGAGCTATGGCTTGCCTTTGCATCCTCATCCTCTTCCCTTTCCACTTCCAGTTCCATAAGGAGCTGCACTACTGCCAGATTTCTGCCAGAGCAGTGCTGGGTCAGCATTAGAGTGCTTTGGGTTCCCTTGGAGACACGTCATGGGGATGTGACTGCCAACCACTGACCTCAGGTCTGTCACAGCTGGTGACCAAAGCCATGCACGCATAGGAAGACACACGATACACCACGCTTAGCTCCCAGCAGTACTCAGCAGAGCTCTGCAGCAGTGTGCAGAGGTCA
>PPHD01016866.1:5336-15350 GCA_002909625.1 Bambusicola thoracicus
CGATAACTTCTTCTCAGAGGAAGAAAATGAAACATAAGATGAAAGTTGAGCTCCATAAATTGAATGCAATGTCTGAGACGGAGGCCTATGCTATTAAGGATCTGTGGCAACTTGACATGAACTCCCGCTGGAGGCTTTACAGGTGACAAAGATATTTTATTTGGCGTTTGTCAAGCAAGGGTGCCAGGGACTGTCAGAGCTCAAACACCTTCTTGCAGGCCAAGGTTTTTTATCCATACATGTTCAGCTTGTTATCTGAACAAACTTTTTCCTGTAAGATATTTGGTTTTACCCCATCTGCATTGGCAGGGCAGTGTTGTCATCTCCACTGTGTGCATTGGAGACTGAGTACAGATGCCAGTCATGTCTTTCACAAAGGGCAAAGAAGCTGAACTGAATCCACCTTGAACTTTTGGATCACTGTTCTGTCCTCCTTTCTGTGGGTACTAATGGCTCTTTCCTCTCAGACTTTGGCTGCAGACCTATCAGGGACTTATTCGACGGAAGATTCTTCAGCACGAACAGCAGTACCAGGCAGCAGCTGAAAGGCTAGCAGAACTGAGGCTACAAGAAGATCTCTGCATTCTGAAGGAGGCCAAAGTTGTGGGGATGACAACTACAGGTGTGCAGCATTTGGGGAGCAAGCTAGTGCTGCACTGCTTCCAGCAATAGTTAAAGGACCTTGTTGTCAAAGGATTGCTATCCTGTGCTGTTTGACAGACTGGTTCAGGCTCCACGTTAATCTGCAGCCTTCTTAATTTCTGATTCCCTTTGCAAATATGGCTATTGCAGAAACAAGTTTTCAGTTTGCACAAGCACTTTTTTACTTACTTTTGAGCAATATTCTTATAATATTAATGCTCTATTTCTTGTGCTTGAGTTAAACGCTATTCATTTCTGCACTGCTTTTTCCACATCACATTTTGGTGAGCAGAGATAGCATAAGTCTAGTAGTATGAGCCTTCAGAGAGGTAGTTTGGGGTTTACTTGTGTGTTGATCAATGTGTTCTTTAGGTATCCTGTGTTTAAAAAGAGTCAAGAATAGGCCAAGGTAGGCATAGGACTCTAATCCTTCCCTAACAACCTTCTGCGTAGAAGCCATCTTTGGCATTGGTGCTGTTTTAAAATCCGTATTCTAAGACTCAGCTTTTTTGGAATTTTGGAAAGAACCCCAGACTTTTCCAGACCCCCAGATCACAGTTTAACCCTTCTCTGAAAACTTTATCATACTGCCTCTGTGTAATTGCAAAATCTTCTGTCCTTGTCCAGGTGCTGCCAAATACCGTCAGATCTTGCAGAAAGTAGAGCCACGAATTGTAATTGTGGAAGAGGCAGCAGAAGTGCTTGAGGCTCACACTATTACTACTCTTAGTAAAGCTTGCCAGCATCTCATCCTCATTGGAGATCACCAGCAGGTAATATTCATGACAGATGCCTCTGACTGTCGTGCAAATGAACTACAACCATTTTACCAAACACCAAATGTGAAGGGTTGCCAACATGTACTGCTCACCAGTCTCCATGGATACCACAGGTGCTGTCTCCTTTGGCTACAGAGTTCCTGTGGGATTATTTCTTTAGTTTAACTGACACAGCTTGACCTGTGCTTGAATCCACCTCAGCTATCACAGTACCCAACTTTGCTACTTAGTACTTCTGCGAGAATCATGTCTCTGGCCTTTTGGCTGGAAACCAGTAATAGAAAGAGACTAATAGGAAAAAAAATCTTAACAACACATGGGATTAGTGCTGTAAAAATACTCCTGTCCCTTCTTTTTCAGCTGCAGCCTAGTGCCAACGTTTATGACCTGGCAAAGAACTTCAATCTGGAAGTGTCTCTCTTTGAACGACTGGTGAAAGTTGATTTCCCCTTCGTATGCCTGAAATACCAAGTAAGAAAAAGATATAAAACACTCCTTTATTGCATTTGTACTTAGGTTGTTTAAAATTTATAGAACATTTAAGCTTTTATATTTCTACTCACAGAGTAGTCTAAAATAAAAGAATGTGCTACTTCATTCCTGAAAAGAATGGTAAGAGCTGCCAAACTGAAATTGTATATTATGTTCTAGTTTGATTTATTCAGTTACGTGACTCACAGCACTGTGGTTCTCACAATACTTAGCACAACAAACATGACCTATTGTGGCATCTAAAACTGTTCCAGAACTGTGGATACTGACAGCACAAATCTTCTTAGGCTGCTTCTTGTTAAATTGCTACAACCATTACTTCTTGGTGCCTGGAGAAGTTAATTCTACCCCCAGCAGTCCTGTATTAAAATAGCTTGAAAGAGTTGGCTAGAATGAGGTGTGAGCTCTTATTCTCTAGAATGCTGTTGTTCTTAGATTTGCACTGAAACCAGCATTCTTATTACAACAACCTTACTAAATGATACCACTCGCCTGTGATTGCTGGCAGTGATGGTGGTAGCAGGGATGGAATGGGAGATGCTGCCTTCTTGAGTCTTACTGAAAAGTCACCCTTGTCTGGTATTCTATGTACAACAGAAAACCAGATTATTGGCAGGGAAACAGGGTGCTCCTTCCTCAAGACTGATACATCTGCTTTGTGTTTCAGCACCGCATGCGTCCTGAAATTGCCCAGCTTCTCAGTCCTCATATTTACCAGGATTTGGAAAACCATCCTTCAGTCTTGAAGTATGAGAACGTAAAAGTGAGTTTTTATTAGTCCAAGCACTTTCTCTTGCCCCATTATTGCTTAAAATAAGTTTCTCTAAAATGTAGTGTTAAAGGATTTAAACTTCTCACAGCAGGTTTAGCTACTGTTATTAATATCTGATCCAGGGAAATGTGGGATATAGAATTATGCAAGTAATTTGTAGTTCTTCTGGTATTGCTGATCGTAGACATTGGAAATGAATCCAATATTGATGATTTATTGAAAGAACAGTGAAAAAATGGAAAAAGGATTCAAAAAGAATTCAGGAAATTGAAAATTAGGAATAAATGTTAAGCGAGACTTGAGGCATAATTTGTGAAGCTCCAGTGTAAGACAGGTGACTTCATTACTGGAATCCTCCTGTTCTGGGGAGTTCTTTCTTTGGGCACTTTAGCAGTATACAGCATATGCAACCAAGATCTGTTAAGCTTATAAAGTACAATGCAGCCATTTATTGCTTAACATGCATAATAAGCAGCTAGAATTTAATAGGCTGAATGGATTAGTATGCTTGCTACATCTTAAGATACTTGAAGAGTTTTTGCAATAGTCACAGGGGCATCAGTCAGAAGGGTCAGCCTCTTCTTCCTTAATGTTACCATGTTTCTCATATTGCCCCATCCTGCAGACTTGCTCAGCGCTCTGTCACAACTTAACTATGTCTTCAGAAGTCTGTGCCAAGGTTACACTGCTATGCTATGTTAGTGCTAGGCCTTGGATCCCTGAAACAAGTGACTGAATACTGTCAGGGAAAGAATTGGGTGTGGTTACAGAGGATTACAGTAACTCAGCCTGCTTATATCTCTGTTGATTAAAAGATAGTACAAGTTAGCTAAAAGCTGTCTAACTCGATGAGAAAAATACACCAAAACCAGCGGAACGCTGAAGCTGATAAAGTGAAAATTAATAGTGATGATGATGTAATGCCAAGAATAAGCTATCAAGAAAAGTGGCATGTCCTGTCTTGGTATCTTGAAGTCCACATCAAGTATTCTGTAGAATATGCTTTAGTTAAAAATAACCTACTGATGAGACCACAAAATTTTACCCCATTTCTTCCATGGGATTAGATACTCTGGAGAATTTTAAACAAGCTTGAGATGCTGAAAGCCACCAAAACTCAATCCACTCATCTAGTACAACACCAACATAGGTGAGCACCAAATTAAACTGTACAGCAGTGGGTGCTACATGCAACTGCGGACACCTTGAAAACCAGAGATCTGCACGTGGTCCACAAAATTGTTCTTTCCTGATATAAGCAGTCTCTGGGGTTTGGTACACAACTCAGATTCCTTGCAGCTGGAAGAATTTCGGTTAATAGATAAAGATTTTGAACAGGTGGGCAGACAGCTCTATACCCCTGGAGCTGTGAGTGACTACTGGGGTCCCTAATGTTTGAAGCCTTCTTGGTGGAAAATCAGGCCTTCTTGCCTTCCTTCCTCTTTCCACTGCAGCAATGGAGAGGGGATTTTTGCTGTTCAGTTTTAGGCAAGTGCTAAACTCTGTGCACTGTTTCACAACTTGAATGTAAAGTAGAACGAAAGTAAAACAGAACCGTGGTGATTTGGAAAACGTTAGTAGAACCAAATTTTTGATATTGCATAACCAGAAAATGTATTGTAAAAATAACTCATAAAAAAATAGGGAATAAAATCATCTACAGGGGCTGATGTCAACATAAGATAATGGAATGTCCCTAATAAGCTGAAATACCATTAATAAGCTTAGTCACTTCTGATGAATATGCTATGGATATCAAAAGAAATTGCCCCAGTATGCACTAATCACATAGAAGAGTAGTCGTTTTAGTGGATAGTCAGGGACATGGAAACAAGCTGTAGTGACAAGTAGATTCTGTTTCTAAGATTCTCTTTCTCTCATTTCAGGGGGTCTTATCTAACCTTTTCTTTGTGGAGCATGACTTCCCCGAGCAAGTCATCCAGGAAGGGAGAAGCCATCAGAACATACATGAGGCACAGTTTGTGGTGGAACTTTGCAAATACTTCTTGTGTCAGGATTATCAACCTTCTCAGATCACCATTCTCACTACTTACACTGGGCAGCTTTTCTGTTTGCGCAAGCTCATGCCAGCCAAGACTTTTGCAGGTGTGAAGGTTTATGTGGTGGACAAGTACCAGGGAGAGGAGAATGATATTATTCTGCTGTCACTCGTGCGGAGTAACAAAGAGGAGAGAATTGGGTTCTTGCAGATCCCTAATCGGATATGTGTAGCCCTATCCAGAGCTAAGAAAGGGCTGTACTGTATTGGAAATATGAGAATGCTGGGCAAGGTTCCTCTCTGGAGCAAGATCATTCACACACTGAGGGAGAAAGGTAATATTGGCCGTTCACTGACACTTTGCTGTCAGAATCACCCTGAGACCATGACTTCGGTATCTACAGCAGCAGACTTCAGCAAAGTCCCAGAAGGAGGCTGTAGTCATCCCTGTGAATTTAGGTTGGACTGCGGACATGTTTGCACAAGAGCATGCCACCCATATGATTTACAGCACAAAAAGTATCAGTGTCTGAAGCCTTGTCAAAAGGTGCTTTGTACAGAGGGGCACCGCTGTCCACTGTTATGTTATGAGCCATGTGGACCATGCATGGTTATAGTAGAGAAAATTGTTCCTAAATGTGGCCACCTGCAGATGATGCCATGCTCTTGTCCGGCCAGTAAGTTTATTTGCCAAGAACCTTGCAAGAAAAAGTTAAACTGTGGGCATACATGCAACAAATGCTGTGGGCAGGAATGTTCTACTCGGTGTCCTGAACCAGTTACAGTCTTTCTGCAATGTGGCCACAAACAGAAAGTTCAGTGTTGGATCACTGACGAGACAAAACATCAGAAATCTGTTGAATGTATGGCTAAGTGTTCTGTCAAACTGGAGTGTGGTCATGAATGCTCAGGTTCCTGTCATGCCTGCTTTGGAGGAAGATTTCATAAGCCCTGTAAGAGCCCATGCAAGCGCTTCTTGATCTGCTCTCACAAGTGTCAGCAGCCCTGTACTACAGAATGTCCTCCCTGTCAGCTTGACTGTCAGAACCACTGTGTCCACAGCAGATGTAAAAAGAAATGTGGAGAGCGTTGTTCTCCATGTGCAGAGCCATGTGAGTGGCGGTGCAAGCACTATCAGTGTACCAATCTTTGCCATGAGCCGTGCAATAGGCCTCGATGCAATGTACCATGTACTAAGCTGCTGCGCTGTGGTCATCCCTGTATTGGATTCTGTGGAGAGCCCTGCCCAAAGAAGTGCCTTGTTTGTGACCGTGAGGAGGTTACCCAGATCTTTTTTGGCTTTGAGGATGATGAGGATGCACGATTCGTACAGCTTGAAGATTGTGGCCACATTTTTGAGTCTCAGGGCCTTGATCGTTATATGGATGAAGATGATGATGTCATCAAGCTGAAGGTGTGCCCTACCTGTCAGACACCAGTCAGAAAGAGTTTGAGATATGGCACCATTGTGAAAAAGCATCTGGTTGAGATAGAGAAGGTGAAAGCAAAAATCCAAGGCCCAGCACGGGAAATTGAGTCAAGCAGACGAAGACTGCAGGCTGCGCTCACAAGTAAGAGTGTTCTGAAGAGGAACCTACTCATTAAGTACCTCATGTTGGAAGATGCACTGAATGCCTCTGATCTCTCCATAAAGAGCATTGGAGTAATTGAGAATCAGCTTAACTTCTACGAACGTATAGCTGACCTAACCAGTTCTCTGAGCAAAATTGATGAAAAGGAGCAAAAAGGGATGAAAAAGCATCTAGATGAAGTCCAGGAGTGGCTGGATAGGCCACGCCTCAGTTTTACACGGCAGGAGCTCATGGATCTGCAGACTGAGATCCAGAGACTGACCTATCTGCAGCAGCTCTTGTCTAGGTGTAAAGGCAAAAGTGGGATGATCACTACGACCCTCGCAGCAAAGATTGCCATGGTACGTGAGATCCTGGAAGGGACAAAAAGGTTCACAGAGAAGGAAGAGGCTGCAGTGAAAGCTGAGCTGAAGCACATCAGCGCTGCCCTACCCCTGTCGGGGCTGGGGATCACTGAAGCTGAGCGAGTGCAGATTGTCAGCGCTATTGGCTGCCCGCGTGGCCACTGGTTCAAATGCAAAAATGGGCACGTCTATGTGATTGGGGACTGCGGGGGGGCGATGGAGAGGAGCAGGTGCCCCGAATGCCACGCGGTCATCGGGGGCGCAAACCACGCCCTGGACAGCACGAACAGCCTTGCTCCTGAGATGGACGGAGCGACCCACGCAGCCTGGTCCGAGACGGCCAACAACCTGCTCAACTTCCAGGATCTCCAGCGCCTGCTGTAGCTGGCTCTCTGGCAACGTTTCTCGCCTCCCCGCCCGGGGGGCGCCGCGCCCGTTCCTCGGCTGCTCGCCGCTGCCTGTGTAATCAATAAAACGCACGCCTCCGCGCTCTGTGCCAAACCTCGTTCTTCCGTGCCGGGGCGGCGCGCGTCACCGGGCGGGTTTTCCTACAGGGGCGGAGCCGCCTCTTCTGCGCTGTTCTCCGGAAGCGGATGTGGTGTACCGCACCCGACAGGCAGTTGCGCCGGAAGTTGGTGTGGCGTACTGCAGCTGATGCGGAAGCTCTGCCGGAAGCGGATGTGTCGTACTGAAGCCGACGGGCTGCCGTGCCGGAAGTTGGTGTGCTGTGCCGTAGCAGACATCCAGCCGTGCCGGAGCGCGCGGGGTGCTCCCGCAGGCATGGAGGCGCGGGAGCTGCTGCAGGAGCTGTGCGGCTCTCTGCGCGCGGTGCTGGCACGGGTCAGAGGTGGGGGTCGGGGCCGGGCGGGGGCAAACGCGGACGTTGGGCCTGAGGTTGGCCCGGCTTTCCTCAGGCTGAGGCCTTTTGTCTGCATTTACAGAGGGCGAACCGGGCGAAGGCCGCGAGCCGTTCGAGCCTCCGCGCTTCTGGGACGCGCTAGGTACGGGCCGGGGAGCGGGCCGGCACTGAGGGGACCGTGCTGGGTCGGGCGCGGCGCTGGGCCCGGCCGCCGGGTGGGGTGGAGGCGTTGGGCCGCGGCTGGACCGGTACATAGCAGGGCTGCGAGCTGCAGGTGAAATCCCTGGCAAGCAGGTCTTGGCAGCCGGGGGTTTTGCACTCCCCTACATCTCTATTCACGCTGGTGTTGCAAAGTAGTAGAGTGTGTGAAGCAGTTTTTACAGCTATATTTTTTAAGTCTTTGAGCTCTTAAAGCCTCACAGGACATTCTAGTGGAGATGAATGTGGGTGTGGATGGCAGTACCCGCTAAGTAAAAGCTGGCAGTGAACACATACCCGATAGGTGCAATGTGCGTGGCTCAAAGGCACCATGAACATTTTCTTTTGCAGTGTAATTTAGTTTATGGTTTATTCATGCTTGGAAGGAAGGAGTAGTGGTGTCAGAGAAGACACTGCTAATCTGCTTACTCTGTTCTACTGTTTTTTACCTGAGAGAATTTCTAAGTTCTTTTCCCTGCTATATCCTGTTTAGGTCAGGCATTCAAGGAAGCATCACAGGAAGCTACGAAGCTTAGCCTGGCATTCTCGAGGCCTCCACTGCCTTCTGCAGAGGTCAGTGAAACCCTCCCGCAGAGCAGGAAATTGCTGTGTGTATGTGACAAGATTCATGTATCTCCCAGTTCATTTGACTAAGACAAAGTCATTATGTTCAGCATAAAAGGGGGACATTTACGTGAACTGTATGTTTTAACATGTATTAATCAAATTCAAGATTTGCCTAGAGAACTAACTTCTATAAGAGATGTATTCTTACATTTTTTTTTCTTAAGCTTCTACAACTGATCGCTTATGGAGATGAGATACTGGGCAGTGTAGATCCTTTCTCTAACAATTAATGGTGATATGTTTTCTGTTAATTAAGAGAATATTAACACTATGTGTTTGAGGAAGGATGAAATAAGCACCTCAATTTGAGAGTAATTAAGCTATCTTTTCCTCTCTTCACCTCCCTTGAAGCAGGGTGCGGTGGTCATACACCACATATCAATTCCTGACACATACAGTGAGCTTACAGCTCTAGCAAATTATTTTCTTCTGTGCTTGCAGGCTTCATGAAAACGTACAGTATGTTCTTGTTGTGCAGTGTTTGTTTCTCCGTTATTGTGATCATTACTGTGCCTCCTTTTTCTTACAAAGTAATGTGGATTTAAATGATTGCCTTTGAGGCTTTCTAAATGCAGTGCAGGCATGTGATATTCCGAGTTAGTCCTTCTGTCTACTTATTTTCAGAATTGTCGGAAGCTGAGTGAAGATGTCCAAAATGCCATTCTTGCAGTTGCCACAGTGTACTACTGGCTCCCCAAGGGCCAAGGTGAGAGAGTGATGGCAGGACAGTGTCAGTTCTTTCACCACTATAAACAAGCCTGGTATTTCACAGCACAATAGATTTGGTCTGTACAGGAAAACAAGTTAACATGAGCAAAGTCTTGTCAACTATTCCATAGACTTGCAACATGATTATGACGAACTTGATTTCCATCTGTGAACAAATGATAGCATAGAAAGTGGTATAGTTTATCAAGCATTCATGTTTATAAAGTGTTGAAATCTCTGTCTAAAGTCTTTTCAGAACTGTAGAATTTAGGCAATATACTGTAGAATTTAGGCAATATATATTGCTTCTGTAACTTTATTTATGCTGTGTGTTTTTGCATGTCTGTGTATTCATCTATGTTAGTGTCTTCCTTTTTGGCAACATACTCGCTGTTTCTCAACCAGGTACTACACTTCGGAAGATGGTACGAGATGCTACCACTGAAGTATTGGAAGGAATGATCCAGCTCACAGAAACAATTCTCGTTTCTCCTTTGGGGAGGTAGTACTTTTCCAGCAAGAAGAAAAGTTGCAAGTATACTCACAAAGGAGTAGCAAGTGTAGACTGCAATCATATGGGAAGTGGGAAGGCAGGAACTGAGCATTGTTATCAGGCAGGCAGAGGCAGCACTCACCAGCGAGGGATTTGTCCTCCAATATCTGATTGAACAGAACAGTGCTGGTGTTGACATCTATCAAGCCCATAGCAACAGTGTCACACTGGAAAGTTAGGACAACGAAATAAGAATTGGGTTTGGAGAGAGTAATTGGCATCACACACCATCCAGTGATTGCCCAGCAAGACTATTGCAATTAGTTGGGTCTGAGGTCAAGCTGAAAATCAAGGCAACAGGTCTGGATTCAGGTTGGAATCAAGGAGAGAATCAAGACCAGGGATGGATGTGGCTGCAACACAGCTGTGATGTAGCACAAGCAGGACCTAGTGACAGACCCTCAGGGTAAAAGCATCTCCTATGGTAAGGAAGGGCTGGGTCTCGCTTA
>PPHD01016867.1:0-15350 GCA_002909625.1 Bambusicola thoracicus
TCCATTTTAGTTCTTTTTTTTTAAAAAAAAAAAAACATCAGAACAGAAATCTCACAAAAACTCTTGCCAAATTAGTTGAAAATTACTATTTTGCTTTACAGTGATGTGCTTAAAATCTTAAAAATTATGGAAGAAAGATTAATGCTTACTGGAAACAATCAGTAAATTTCCAATTAAGAACACAGTCAGGCAAAAATTAACAATGCTAATTTTGTTTTTATAGATTACTCATAAAGAAATCCTTCAAAGTATGTAAAAATGAGCAAAAAGCCTCTGTGATGTAGAAGGCTCTCTCATATTCTTTCAAAATTATGTCAGAAAATCTCCCAAGGCAGACGGGATTTGGTTGAGACAGAACATGCGTGAACCTTTGTGAAGGTTGCTTTTTCTGCCATTCAAGAAACAGGTGATGACTACTGGAAATTACCCATCCCCATGCCCTGCAGGGAGAAAACAGAAGAACCACAAAATTACAGAATATCCCAAATTGGAATGGACCCACAAAGATCATCAAGCCCAGAGTCCATCTTTATTCACTGAGAGGGTGATGAGGTGCTGGAACAGGTTGCCCAGAGACACTGTGGATGCAGCATCCCTGGAGATGTTCAAGGTCAGGTTGGATGGGGCTCTGGGCAACCTGATGCAGTACTTGATCTAGTGGTTCGCAACCCTGCCTGGGGCAGGGAGCTTGGAACTTCATGATCCTTGAGGTCCCTTCCAACCCAAGCCATTTGATGAGTCTACAGTTCTGTGAACTCCTGGCTTCACGCAGGAGACCAAAGATCAGACCAAACGTCTCAGAGCACTGTCCAGCAAGTTCACTGCCATGACCACTGTCTGGAAGAGCCTATTCCAGTGCCCAACCAGCCACTGGTGAAGAACCTTTTCCTGACACTGACCTGAACTTCCCCTGTTGCAGCTCCATGCTGTTCTCTCGAGTCCTATCACTGGACAGCAGAGAGTGGAGATCAGTGCCTGTCCCTCTGCTTTCCTGTGAGGAAGCCATAGGCTGCAATGAGGTCTCCCCTCAGCTTCCTCTTCTCTAGGCTGAACAATCCAAGGGGCTGTAGCCACTCCTCATACATCCAGAAATCTAGAAAGCTAGGTAGTCTTTAAAACTAGCAAATATTTTAATGAAATGATGCACTTGCGGTTTTATTTTATCCATGATTGTATCCATGCTCTTTGCATTACCAAGGAAAAGCTACCCAAGTAGGACTTCTGGGACGTGCAAGCTACCATTATTGACATGGGGATGAACCACCTCTGGGCCTGCTTGTTTCTCATCCCTGATTGCAGTGACAGCTCAGATGAGTGGGCTATGAAAATGCTATTAGACGGCTGAAACCAGAAGGTCTGAACCCCAGCTTGTGCATATACCTCATCAGTGCAGAATACTTCTCATTGGTATATCCTTCAAATTTTGGTCTGAGTCCAAAATTCAATTCTGTTTTGATATGTTCAGGATATGTAAGGTAATATTTACAAGCAAGAATTCCCACTGCATTGTTTTCACTAGGTACTGTGAAACAACTATATGTTATCTCAAGAGACAGTTTTTCAAAGATGCATATTTATTAGCATTCAGCAGTGATGGTATGGAATTGCAAACAGGTCATGGAAATAGAAAAATACAACAGCAGCCTGAATATCAAATATGGAGGAAATTATTATTTTAGACTTAAAAATATTGATCATTTGTCCTGAAAATTCTTATTACAGTCTTGCACCAACAGGTACTGCTTAATTACATTGTCTTTAAAAAGAATCACTCATTTTTTTAAGATTCAGAACTGTAGTTGATGAGGTCAAAAAAGCATTTTTATGCACACCTAGAACAGTTTCCACAGAAGATGCCAGACTTCATCCCTGCATGAATTCTTAGGGAATTTGCTAGGCTGTGTAGAGATGGGGTCGGAAAGGCTAAAGCCCATTTGGAAGGGGTGCAAAGAACAAGGAAGGCTTCTACAGGTACACCTACCAGAAAAGTTCAAGAAGGCTTACCCCCCTCCTAGTGAGCAATGCATGCAGGCAGGTATTAATAGACAAGGAGAAGGCAGAGGTACTCAACAACTGTTTTGCCACAGTCTTCACCAGTAACTGATCTTCACACACTCCTCCAGCAGGTGAGTTGGAAGGTCGGGACTGGGAGAGCAACGTTCCTCACATTGTAAGTAATCATCAGGTTTGCAACCACCTGAGGAACCTGAACATCCATAAGTCTATGGGTCCCAAGGAGATGCATCTCAGAGTCCTGAGGGAACTGGTTGATGTACTCAACAAGCCACACTCAATGACATTTGAAAAGTCACGAAGTCCCTGTTGACTGGAAAAAAGGCAATGTCACATCTATTATTAAGAAGGGCAGAAAGGATGACTCAGGGAACTACCATCCTGTCAACATCACCTCTGCCCCAGGGAAGATCATGAAGCAGATCTTCCTGGAAGCTATGCTAAGGCACACAGAAGAGAGATACAGGACAATGAGCACAGCTTCACCATGGGCAAATCCTGCTTGACCAACCTAGTCACCTTCTGTGATGGTGTAACTGCATCACTGGACAGTGCAAGAGTCACTGATGTCTTCTATCTGGACATGAGTAAGGCCTTGGACACACTCCCTCACAACATCCTTCTCTCCAAATTGGAAATGTACAGATTTGAAGGGTGAAGATTTGAGAACAACCATTTGACGTCACTACATATTTGATGGCACTGGAAATACTATTCTGTATTTTCCAAAACATATTTATTGAATAATGGATCCTACCAGGGCTTCTCTGACTGCGGCTGTTTTCTAAGAATCCCCATTTGCAACAACATTTTGAAGCCCATAAATGATTAGGTTTCGAAGCCACTGAATGATTTTCCACTATTCTTCCTACATCATGAAATACCCTTGTACTAATTCCGATAACAAACCAGCCCGTAAACTGTTGGCAACCTTTTTGTGCCAAATCAAATTCCTTGGAAATGTCTGACTATATTAAATAAGCAGACTTCTCGATCAAACTTGCAATCTCATAAAAATGTAGAAACCCAGATTAACAAATCCTGTCACCATAAATCATTGTTGATTGGCAATAATTAAAGCAAACTCTTTTAACTCTTTATTAATTGAACTGAATCAAACATGTCATTACTGTTCTTAAGGTCAGTATCAGGCAAATAGGCTCATAATTATCACTGTTGTCCTCTGTACCTTTCAAAAATTGTGGTGCATTGATTTTTTTACAGACCTTTTTTGTTTTTTTTCAAGCTAAGGTTTCCAAGGCTAGTGGAAAACAAGCAAAAGTGATCAAGAGAGGGATCCAGACGGCCTTTTCAAAAATATACAGTGAAAACAGTAAAAACCAGCTGAATACAAAGTTTATAACTTATGTTTTGTACACGTTAGCTTTCCTGTCAGAAAATACATATATAGGTACAGAATAATATGATATTAATACAAAATGATACAAATGAGCCATTCCAATTTTTTCCCAGATACAGCAGAAATATTTGTATATCTCATCATAACCAACACTTTGCATTCAGTCAGTATTATAGGTGAAGGAAGAAAAAGAAGCATATTTTGGTCTTAATCTGTGTGGCAGTGTAGCAAAAAGGGCTGTTTTCCACCACTGACTAACAAGGATGGAAGGATGAGAAAGGTTTATGACCCTGTGTCTATATTGCATGGCCACATAGCAGCGTATTTCCCATTAATGTCACTGAGGATTACAAAAACATATGTGGGGGTGACTCTATCAGTAAGTAACAAAATTGTCATCTGACTACTATGCATAAATTTCATAACATAGGTGATTCAGCCTGCATTAGCTACCCAGACTGCAACCCAGGGCACTCGCACTTATTTAACCGAAAGAAATAGAAAACTATCAGCTGGCACAAATCCTTCTCCATTAGGGCTGGAGCTAGACTATCTATTCTCGCTTACTGCTTCTGAGTCACTATCAGATTCTGTTACTGTGGAAGAATTTTAATGACTGTTTATTTGCTCTTGAGCTGCAGACATCACTAGTAGCATTACTTTCTGCAAGTTTTCTAATTGCTGCAAGGTGTAGGTGCTTGTATGTTGATTAGTAGAACTGAATCAACAGCTATATGCCACAACCACTCTTAATATGCTTTCGTGCTATGTTTATTAGAACCAAATGTACCTTTACCTCCCTAATTCCACCAGTGCAGTGCTGATAAGCATAGAGATAAACATTGCCACATTGCCTGACACCATCATTTATCTGTTCTGTTGAGAATGGGGCTACAGCCATTCCTGGGAAGACTGTCTCGGCTGCCCAGCCTACAGAAGGGATATAAAACTATTTCTCTCTTGGCTCCAGACATTTTCTTTTCAGCTAAAGCTGCAAAGACTTCTGGTTTCAAGTTCCAAAATGTTCCTGGACTAAATCTCAAGTGACAACTAAAATGGCAGCTGTCACCCTGTTACCATGCCAGCAGTCTGAGGCAGTGATTCTCGTGCTAACGATGGGGGAGCAAGGCATGATGAAGCCACTTTGAGCTTGTGCCAACACCAAGCCACCCTTCGTAGAATTAAGGACCACAGCTGTCTGCCACTGCCTCTGACCATAGAGGCCGCCCATCACATCTCCCATCAAAGGACCACTTCCACATGGAGGAAGGAACCTGCTTTATACCTTCTACTGTGCAGAATTTGTCTAGATGAAGTGACGGGTGATATCTAAGGACCAACGAATTGAGCACATGCATCTTGCTATAAAACATGCAGTGTCCAGGTGTTTGCTACATATCCATGCTTTGTCTAATAAGTACAGCAAATTGTGTTACTCTGCAAGGAAAACCTCTGACCCCACAGAACTGGAACAAAATGCACCATAAAAGGCAGCCTCTACTGCTATGAGAGGGACCTATTACTTCACTGCAGTTTTGTAAACGGACTTTGTGTGTTCAGATGTAGGAAACCACTCATCACCATGCTCAAAACAGGCCTTAGAGTAACAGAACATGGACAGAAAGCAGCCTATTTAATTTTTAAGCTATGTTCCCACAACTGCAGTGAAACCATACTGCAATCTGTCCTGTGAGTCTGACTTGTTCTTCAGACCTGCAAAGACAAAGCTATTGGACACACTGTACTAACATAATGCCATATGCAAATTCACAAATATGTCAAATTACAGTCTGATGGGATAATTTTTTCCTGTGTTGATGAGATAACGATTCTAGTTCAAATACAATCAGAAAAATAAATATAATTCAATATAACCTTGAAAGCTGACACCAAGTAGTTACTTGGTAAATTGAAATAAATTATGTGAAAAATGAAAGAAGAAATTCAACAGAAAAAGTCAGTAAAGACATCCTATATTTCAGTCACATAAATGTAGTCTTGTTTAAGTCATTTGCCAAGGACTAACCCTCAGCTATTGTCCCCATTTCAGAGATCATAAAATTGCTGCAGAGCAGTTAAGTTATTTTCACTAAACTATAGAGGGAAGAAATTTCAAGCAATGTTTTTCTGGCCCCTTTTCCTGAACTTCAGCAAAATTTTTCTAATCTATTTGATCTGCATTATAAACACACACACACAAAAAAAAAAAATTGTATTTACACACAGTATCTTATTAACAGCATGTAGAGTAAAAAATCTGTGCTTATGGTTGTTTTGTATCAGTAATATAATCATGATGGCTTCAATTATATAAAGAATGAACAAAAATGATGATTATGTGTGGCTGCTTAGTAAAGGTATGTTAGTTATAAACGAAAGCCACAATACAGGTGGCTATCTCTAAATCTTGAATATCTCTAAAATCACATAAACCATAAGAAGGAAACACTGTGCAATTCCTTTCTGCTCTGTTCTTTAATTCATCTGTCCATTTGAACCTATTCTGCTTCTTTCCTTTTAAGGACAGAATGGCATACATGGAATTCATTGGAAATTACAACATAAATAGCAAACAAACAAAACAAAAAAACCCACCACAGCCCATCACCCCAAAGAAAACCCGTAGTTAACATCCCTCTCTCACAGACAGTGCAGAAACTAGTTCAGCAGATCCCTACTGCCATCTCAAATCAGCCTCTTCGGAAACACTGATAGGGAACTACGCAGAAGGCATCAGGTAACAATCTTTTTATTATCCGACACCACGCTCAAAGTGAACACCAAACATCTAAATTTGCAGTCCTCCACAATGAGGCTGCACAAGCTGCATGTCAGATGCATCGGTTGGTGAGAGAAGCAGAAGCACAAAAACAGGGACTGTGCAAATTGAGAACGAGCGAGTGCAATACGAGACTTTTCAACAGTATTAAGAACTTCACAGCGACCCTCCTCTCCTTTTTACAGTGGAATTAGGGGAGCAGCTGACAAAGTGCTAATGGAATAAGGAGACATATCACAAACCTCAGGAAGCTGGGGCAGGAATCTTCATTATCGGATATTGTCAGGATATTCGTATGGAACACCAAGATATGTGCCAGACTTCATCAAGTGAAGGGCAATCATTTGATTTGGTATAAAAGGAAACCCTCCTTCATTTTCTTCAGGAATCTATTACACATCCTTCCCCCCATACATACACAGACACCCACACATACACACAGTCACACCATAATGTAGCCAAGCTGAGCAGAGACTCGTATGAAGCGCAGTGAATACATCAATGTGCAGTCAAGTGAAGGAAAAGAAAAACAGGAAGATGAGGATTCTAAAAATTAAAAAGGTGGTGTGTATGAAAAAAAGAAAAGGAAAAAGGAAAAGGAAATAAAAGGAAAAGGAAAAGGAAAAGGAAAAGGAAAAAGTAAAGGAAAAGGAAAAAGTAAAGGAAGAGAAAGAAAAAAAATAGAAAAAAAGAAAGACAAAGAGAAAAAATAGAAGAGAAAAAAAGACTATGTATTGTGCCTCTAGGGATATAACACACAGGATGACCTGGCCTTCCATAGATAGACAGAGTACTGGAAATAAACAAGCCCCCACACTAGGGAAATTGAGGCAGTAAGACTGGAAAGTTTGACTGCACTGGTGATACAAAATGGATTTAGCTGTGTAAAACTACTTGAGTTACCACACTGTTAATATATTATTAGGTCAAGCTGTCTCAAACTGACACTGTGCTACAGTTCTATTTCAAGAATCACCTTCTAGAAGTCACATTAAAACTGGCTAAAATAAAATTTGGTTCTAGCCTAGAAAGAATTAGGATATCAGCAGCTTTTGGTGCTCGTAACCTCCTGTCTTGAACACAGAGAGATTATCATATATCCACAAATAATTCCTAGACGATTTGGATTTTGAAAAAACCCAGTAAAAACAACTGGTGTGTCACAAACAATGCTGTGTATAAAATCAAACATTTGAGAATCAGAATTGAAATTACAATTAAGTTTTGCATAAAAGATGGGGCTAAGGCAATACAGTCTTAAATATAATGATGTAACTGGAAAATAAAAAAATAAAAAACTGGCCATTTCTTCGTGGTGATGTGCAAAAAAATGTCATACAACCTTTCCAAGAATGAAGTCCTTAATGTCTGCTTGTACTGGTATCATCATTCTATATGCTTGCAAGGTTGGGATCCATATAGCATATGTATCAGGAAAGAGGGGAAACAGTGCTCCTGGAAGTGTCTTTTTGTCTTCTGTTGATTACAGAAGGATGTTTGAAGAGCATACTTAGACTAGATATCAAAAATATTTTTAATGATCAAAACGATTGTGATGAATCTCACTCACGTGTCTGGCCCATGTCAGACTTCCTAATTCCTTCTGAGGTCAAAAACAAATCTGAATATGAACAGCGCTCTCTTCCTCTTTCCTTATTCTACCACCAAACAAAGTGGAGATTATCAAAACATTTTGTTGGTTCCTGAGTACATGAGGGCTCAGTGGTGCACAGGCAGCCAAAGAGTAGAATGTGCTTTTTTTTTTCTTTCAGTCTTCTCTTGATACAGTGGCTGTGATTAGATGTCTAACACAATTAGCATCAACGACAGAAGGGTAAGAACCTGGGATCAAAAAGGAAAAGTATAGGTTTAATTCCACTTTGAGAAGCTGGATGTTTTTAAACTGGCTGGTCCTGATGAAATTCACCAGAGGGTACTTAGAGAACTGGCTGAAGTGATCTCAGAGCCCTGAGCAATTACTCTGAGAACTAAGTGAGGACTGGTAAAGTTTCAGACAACAGAAAAAGGCAGACATTGTCATCATCTTTAAAAAAGTGAAAAGAAGTGCGGATCAGTCAAACTAATTTCAATTACCAAAAAAATACTGGTTCAAATATTCAGACATCTGGAAGGCAACAAGGGGATAAAAATCAGAGAACATGGATTTGTCAAGAACAAATCATGTCAAAGCAACCTAGTTTTCTCCTATGACACGGTGACAGGCCTGTGTATTGAAAAGAAAAATATCTTGACTTTGTTAAATCTTTTGACAGTGTCTTTTATGACATTTTTCTATGCAATCCAGGTTCTTCCTGAAACTGCCATAAGGCAGGGCCACAACTGATTGAGATGCTATGCATAAAGAGGAACTGTTAAGCTGGAAGGATGACTCTATGAGGTCCACTGGGAACTAATTTGAAGTCTATGGACCACTTTCAGTAATAAACTGCATGGAGTAGGGAATGTACTTGCTATATTCGTAGATGATTCAAAGTTGGGAGAGGCTGAAAAAGCATGTGGATGACAGGGCTAGAATTCAAACTGATTATTATAAATTGGAGAAATGGTCTGAAGTGACTGGGATGTAATTTAATAAGGGCTAAAAATCAAAAGTTCTCCACTTAGGTAAGAGCTACCATCTGCACAATGATAGGATGAGGAGTAACAGTTCTGCTGAAAAAGGCTACATGGGCTATAGTGGATCATAAATTGAGCATGAGTCAGCAATGCTAGGCTATTTCAAAGACAAAAAGGAAGCTTCATCATGGAAGGTATAAACAAGAGAATCATATCAAAGTCAAGAGAAATGAACTTTCCATTTTGCTCATCTCAAATGCTTTGTCTAGATTTCAAAGATTTTCAAGAAAGATGCTGACCAACCAAGAAACAAGACTAATCACAGGGTTTTAAAACAAAACCTCTAAAGACAAAACAAGTTGGCTTGATTAGTTAGGTAAGTGGCATTTGAAAAGCATTTTGATGGTCTTCAAATAAGTGTAAAGTCTTCTGCATAGAGGACAGGAGCAAATTTTGCTCCATATCAAATAGAGGATGAAGAGACCAACCCAGCTTAAAATGCAGCAATGAAGAAAGAATTGTAAATATTTCTAAATACTTGAATGAATTAGTTAGAGAAAATAGAAACTTTTCAAAACTAGAGATTTTTAAAAATCTTTAAGGTGAACATCTGTCAGGGATGGTTTAGCAAAGTTGACCATGCCTTTGGGCAAAAGTATGTACTGGATAACCTTTCAGGATCTCCTACAGAAACATGATTTTTCTACAGTTTTCATGTGTTTGACTCCTGCCATAACACAAACACAGAGGTCAAGAGAAGGGAATTTTTCCAGTAGTACATATGGCAGATCTAGTTTGTTTATATTAATGTATTACCTCTAAAACTATTTATTGCTGTGACTGCTTCTACAACTTTGTTTCACACTGTATTTTAAAATATCTCCAAAGTGGTCCACTGAAGTCAAGAAAGAGGGCACTGGAGTTCCCAAGTGAAGTGACAAAACTTGCCATAGACTCACGTAAAAGAGAAAGCAGCACAATGGAAGACCCAGAAGAGTGCTCTGCACCCCATAATGGGTTGAGTTAGACTTATCTCAAATCAAATTGGGTCCATGTATGTATGTGGCAGAAGCTGTCAGTGCCTCAATAAATAGAAAAAAGAGGTAGGAAGTAACAGCTCCAGTTGCTCTTGACATGATTTCATTTAACTTGCTAGGTCTCTGACCTTTCAGCATTGGTGGAAATAGAAGTGAAAATGTAACACTAAGGGGGAAAAAATCATGCAAAGTATAACCTTTAAAACCACCAGCTGAATCTTTTTTTTTTTTTTTGAAAGAGGGAAATCTGATGATCCAATTATGCAAGTCATTAGGAAAACAATGCTGAAATTTTGTGGCTAATGAGATTTTAAGTTATACTGACAATGAAAACCAATTATACTTTCAAAACTTTTTTTCTCAATCTGCAATTGCATTATTTTAATGAAATGGCATGTTAAACCTCAAGTAGCCAAATGAATGTTAATTATGGAAATAGTTAAGTTAACAAGAGAACCCCTCTCATTCCATGACCCCATAATTTCACAAGTCTGAACAGAAGCATAAAGTCATCCATTTTGCCTCTAAATTGTTTGATGTTGTAAATATAGCAGTCTTCAAACTCTTCAGAACTCCTGATGTATAATAAAATTTAGATTAATTTTCTTAAGAAGAACTGAGGAACCAGAGCTGAGCCACAGGATGAAAGCAATTCCAAGACTTGGGAATATTTAGATAATGACCCAATTCTTCCAGGTCAAAAACAATTCTAGTTTAATGCATTAAAACTTTTCTGCTTTAATTGATTTTTCCACTATCTATTTATCTTTCTAATTGGATACTAAGGTACCAGGCAAAAAATCTGTGAAATTCAACCTGCTCATGTAAGCAATTTCAATAGGCTAGAGGGATGATGGGAAACTTTACAAGGTTACTGAATAATTAATAGAAGTCACAAGATAAAAACAACTTTTTGTCAGCTGCTAGTGTCATCAAGCTGCTGGCAGAATAAATCTGTGATTCCTTAAAAAGATCTTCCTTGCTGCAGCAACCCATCTGAGGCTTTAATAAGTTGAATATACAGAGAATATATAAATCATAGTATAGTAGAAGTCTCTGGGTTGGGAAGAACCTCAAGAGATGATCTTGTCCAGCCTTAGTCTGGCTTATGCAGGGCTCTCAATCCAAGAGAAAGTCAATTCAAGTTTTGAGTATTTCCAGCAGGAGGGACTTCACCACTTCTCTGGACAACCTACCACAATATTAAAGTGTTCCCATGATAAATAATTGATTACTTATCTCCTTACAGACTTACAGATTTTTTTTCTAACACAATTCATGCCTCTGCTTCTTACGCTGCTACCACATATCTTTGTGAAGTGAGCGCCTTCATCTCCTACATTTCAAGTATTGGTGGAACATGAATAGACCTGTCAGGAACCTTCTTTTCTCTGGGCTGAAAAAATGCTATTCCTTCAGCCTTTCTTTGTTTGTCCATCTGGCCAGCCCACTAATCCTCTTGCTGTCCCTTCATGAGATCTTCTTTAAATTTTTTGGTGTGTCTTTTGAAATAGGGATACCCATGATGTTTGAAGTGTGGCTTAGCAAGTGCCAAGAGGAATAATCACCTCATCTTTAGACTATGCTCTTGCCAACTTAGCCCAGAACACAGTTTACTTTTATTGCTTAAAAAAAAAAAAAAGAGTGTGTTACGTTGCTATACTCCCCAAGTAATATAGAACCTGGAGAAACATGAGCTGCCTTCAGCCAGTGAGGCCTGGCTCACACTGCCCAAAGTGCTGGACTTCAGGTATCTATGGATAGACTGCCAGGAGGGAGACAGGTATAAGTGGTCTGAATGCTCTTTTCTTAACCTAACAATCTGCAAGAATCTCAGTATCTTGCCAATTTGCCTTCAGCAGTTGCTCCACACAGGAATGAAAGAGGTGCAGGCTTCAGTTCGGTGCAATGGAAATTCACTTTTTCTTGCCAGACAAAAACTTTCCTCTTAAAATGTGCCTAGGACTGCAACAGTATCGGATAGCTTGGAGTCTACTGTTTGGCAAAGGAGTTTGGCTGTGAAATCAGTCCTTTGGCTTCACAAATATTTTCAGGGCTAAATTTATTTGGAGGGAAAACAGTCAGGAGTGAACATAAGATACAGAAAGTGAATATCACAGAATATCCATGCATTAGAAAAAAATATGTTTCCACCTTGGTCACAGAGTTGTTCTATGACAGATTGTTCACATTCTTGTGTGGCTGTTCTCTCCATCACCCTTGAGCTGTTTATTCATCCTGAAGTGCTTTGGAGCTGGGACTACCTTCTAACAAAAATAAGAGAGCGCCATTGCAGTGGTTGTAACTTGGTTCTGAAATACAAATGACAAAGCATAAATGGACCTAGACACTTCACAGAGGTCAGAAAATCTTTCTTATTTTTAAGAAAAGTATACAGGGAAGCAAGTATTCTACCAACACAGTGATAGTGAAGAAATTATAGGCTCATAGATAATTTATTTTGGAAGTGTTCTCCAGAGGTCATCTGCTCCAAACCTCCCTCCCTTCTTATTGTACCATTTGTGGCAAACTGCTCTCCTGTGTTAATACACACGTTTCTTACTGCACTGTTTCATTTCTGCGCTTGTTCTAAAAGTCATATCACATCAGAGACACAGAGATCTAACAAGTGAATGAGAACTCATTAGATCCCTGTGCCCAAGCTTGCCTGCAATGTGCAGTGCTGTAAGAGGTTTGCTTTTGCTTTGCCTTTCACATGAGAAAAGGCACTTCTTCCAGTGGTTGGAGAGAATTCCACTTCCAAAGTCAGATTTTGAGGCACTTGGTAGGTCAGATGCATTTTAGATGTTCCTACTAATTAATCTAACTCCAGAATTTACCATAAACATCTTGCTTGGCATCCTGGATACTACTGTCCCTTGTGCAGATGACACTTCATCTGTGATGTGATAGTCAGCCTACAGAACACACAAAAAAGTGATGTTTGCTGAAAGCAAAGGGCTTGCTGGAATTATAAGGATTTGCCACCTGCAACAACCCAAGGGAAGACCAAGAAGCAAAACAAACCAAATGATACGTGACAGATACTAGCCATGTCACATAATGCCCAGCTGGAAGGTGGTCAGATGCTACAGTGGTGAGGACAGGATCTGAAACAGCATTGAAGTGAATGAGAACAAAGACCAGTGAACAACTCACTTGAAATGATGAGAATAAAAAACAGAGATTGACGGAATGTCTCAGATTAAAAGGGCAGTCTGTCCAGTGTCCGTGCTTGGGAAGGCTTTATTCTCCTGATGTATTAATCTTGGACTCATCAGATTTTTCTGAGGGTGGGGTTTCCTGGAGATGTCTCCAACAATGCCTGTAATTCATCGCAAAGAAATATTTGCTATTGTTATGGTTTTTTTTATGTACATCTTTCACTGGATGCAACACATTCAGGGATCCTCCTTTCGGCCACATTCTACCAACCTGCCATTTCTTATTAGCAACCAAATAAAATACATTTCTCACTGAAACACATCTTTAAATCATCCTTATTATCCTTTGCTTTATATATACAAAGACTTATTTCTTCATTCCAGCTTAGGATATTGACCTAGCTTTCAGAGCAGGAGCTATTTAAAATTCATTTTGATGGAAAAAAAAAATCCAATTTTGATGGAAAAAAATAGGTGATAGCTGCTTTTAATATTCTTTTTAAGAACATCCATAACAACAGCTAGAGAATCAGGGTAATTTTGTTAGCCATGAGAAGCGGATCAGGTTGCTTATTTCAGTCTCATCAGTTTCATCCTTAATTTTAATAAGATATTTTGAAAGGGTTGATTTTCCCTGGAGAGATTCAAGTAACTCAACCTGGTCTAATGAAGTCCTGGCTGTCCTCAATTCCTATTGAAATCAAAAGAACTCAGACATGTCCTAGAAACTTCCAGTCCTTAGGACTCCAAACTGTTGGTTTTGTATCATGTATTTACTGAGATGCAAATGCTAAAAAACTGTGTACAAGAAAGAATAACGTGAGCAAAGTATGCAAGATCTGAGATTTAAGCAACATCACCCTTTTCTTCAATAGCAAAGCCAACTTAAATTTCCATTATATGCTCTAAAGTCAAATTAATTTACTACTGCCTTAAAAACTATATGGATTTTTTTTTCCAGCATGCTTAAAAACCTCATTAAGAAAATTTAAATGAAAAAAAAAAAAAAATAAAGTCCAGAATTTCTAAATCTGCCTGCAGTTTTACATCAAGAAGCGTGACAGGATATGTAAATTCAGTGCTACTGGCATTAACTTAGTTTCTACCAATTTGCGTTAATTTAACTGTACAGTAAATATAAGCCCAGCAGAAAAGTCCTCAACAGAACTGTGTGTGACTGGGTGGGATGGAAGTGAAAATCCNTTTTTTTTTCCAGCATGCTTAAAAACCTCATTAAGAAAATTTAAATGAAAAAAAAAAAAAATAAAGTCCAGAATTTCTAAATCTGCCTGCAGTTTTACATCAAGAAGCGTGACAGGATATGTAAATTCAGTGCTATTGGCATTAACTTAGTTTCTACCAATTTGCGTTAATTTAACTGTACAGTAAATTTAAGCCCAGCAGAAAAGTCCTCAACAGAACTGTGTGTGACTGGGTGGGATGGAAGTGAAAATCCCTCCCCAGAGCAGCAATAAACACTGACCAAGTTGAATCCTATTGAATACATGAAAGACAGAAGCAGCTTTGCTCCAAAAGAGAAGAATTTAGCAAAGAATATATTTATTTTTTCACTTCTAACCATATCCTCCCAACAGGTTAAAGAGGGCTGTAGCTGCACATTTGCTGACCAGCCATAGCTGTGCTTCCACATTCAGTATCATCACTGACAATGGCTTNATTGAATACATGAAAGACAGAAGCAGCTTTGCTCCAAAAGAGAAGAATTTAGCAAAGAATATATTTATTTTTTCACTTCTAACCATATCCTCCCAACAGGTTAAAGAGGGCTGTAGCTGCACATTTGCTGACCAGCCATAGCTGTGCTTCCACATTCAGTATCATCACTGACAATGGCTTTTTACTCAAATAATGTTTTTTAGTAACATGTATCAGCTCCCCAAAACAGCACTGCAGAGGGCACAGTGCAGAAGCAGGCATTAGCCAGAAAAGAAGGGGACAGGAGTGGCTACCCTGCTGCTGACAGTGCAAAAGATGGGATGCCAGGTAAGAAAGAGATGGGCAGGGGAGCAGGAACAGCCCCAACTTGCACCCTACCTTCCAGCTACTCTTCACATGCCTTCTGACACACAACAGGGGGATGCATGGCAGCGTTCTATAGTAAGTAGCAATTCACTGTACTACTTCTTCTGTGCTTTAACTGTTTCTTGAAGATCAAAACCTGATCTGTGTTTTCATAAAACTATTTTTAACCTTACAGCATGCACCGAAAAGCTCACTGGCAGTTACCAGAAGGCCCAGTAAACATTCAGAGCAAGTAGCTGGTAGGCTGAAACTTTACATCCACAAAATAAAACAGTAACAATATTCAGAACAATATTCCTAGCAGACACATTTAAAGATGATTAAGCAATATTCCATCTTTACTGCTACCACACAACTACCCTCAAAAGAAGGACTTC
>PPHD01016868.1:0-15349 GCA_002909625.1 Bambusicola thoracicus
AAAAAAAACACCAACATTTTAGCTTTCCTTTCAGTTTCATGAATGCTGTGATGTTGCTTGTGTAGTACATATTTTTATGTAGTACATATTTTTACTTGCGAACTTCACAGAGAAGGTGATGTTGAAGTGCTAGCTGTGCTTGAACATTCTCTTTTGTTTATGTATAACTATAGACACTTCATATAAATATATACAATATGAAAATATCTAAAATATCTATCAATATGAAAAATGATGAAATTCAATTTAGTAAGTATTTTTTTTCCCCAAATAGAAAAAGATTTTGTGCATTTATTGCCACTCTCCTTGATAAATAAATAATTAAAAGCTCTAAGAGATATAGGAAGACTGGAAGATTTGTTCTGAAGAAGGAAAGGAGTAGAAGGAAGAAGGCTTCAGAGAAGAGTGCTGCCAGATAGCCAAAGAAAAATAATCGGGTTTCTGGAGACTGTGTGATGAAAAGATTTGAGAATGAGTAAATGACAACTTTTTTTTTCTTTTTTTTTCCCCAGGGGGTGTGAGTATTTTGTTTTTCATCATATTGTGCTGTCTAGCATATGGACTGTTTTTCAGTTGGTATTTTGGGTGCATTTTTCAGTTCCATGCTGTGGTGTGTGGCTAGGGACCATGGCACTCCATATGGTGGCTTTCATACTTCCCTGCAGGTGTAAAAGAAAGGATATAAGAGAACACTGTTCGAGATAAAGGTTAGAGCAATTCTAGGTTTGAAATGTCTGTTCAGAGCAAGAACAAGACATTTCAAACTGCTTAGTGGAAAGACTTTAACATATTGTAAATGTTTTACTGACATTTCTTAAGAAAATCCATTTCATATTTTTATCTCTGTTAAGTAACAATCTGCTGCCTCTTTGAAATAAACTGTCAGCTTATCAATATCAGATGTATTAAACCTAATGTAACTTAGACACAGAGAGGGAAAGCTAAGGGGTAACAGCGCCTGTTACAGACAATGCTTTTTTTTTACCTGAACGGAATGGAAGGAGCTGCAAGTGACACTAGGAGTGCAAAGATGTTCTCCTTGATACCTATGGCAGTCCTTCTGGTAATTATGATGTCATGTGGTCATGATTTACCCAATGGCCCACATCAAAACTGAGCTACAACTATTTGGGATTAATTATTTTAAACCAGACTCTGCTATGCTTGCACGTTAATCCTGCTGAGAAAAGAATCTTGGTGTGTGTTGGAGAGGCGTCTTTTTTAACTGTAGCATCACATTTTCGAAATTAGGATCTTTAGGTAAGATATTTCCTGTTCTCTTTGTTTTGCCTGTGGGGAGACACTAGATTTTCACATATGGAAGCTTTCAAATTGCTGCTGCTTAGCATACATGCTCCATGGGCTTGTGGTTTATCCCACTAGTCTCTAAGCAAAGCCTTTCTGGCGCAGGGCAGTACCACAGAAGGGATTATTACAAAAAGGCTTTAAATACAGTCTATAATCAGAAGTGCTTTTTATTTGTTTCATGTTTGTGCCCTCTAGGTACTTTGGCAGCACATACATAGTTCTGCAGCTAAAGAGCCTGACATACTGAAAATAGATATCAGAGATTGCATTCCAGTCAGTTTTAATAATAATGGTTAGGAATATAATAATCTAAGAACATTTAATGCACACATGATTTACTGTCTCCTCTTTTTAGATTAATGCTATGTACAAAGGATGCAGTCTTCGTTCTTCCATGACTTCCTAAGTGGCAACAGTTCACTCTAATTGAAAGCCTTGTTATGCGTTTTAATTTTATCCTTGCTTTCACCTTGTGTTTGGCACTTCTTAAATACTTCTTATCTGTCTCACTGCTTGCTCAGACCAGAAGAATGCCTATATCAGAGAGCATTGCTTACTTGTAATATAGGTGAATTCCCTGAAATGCAATGCTGCATTTCCCTTCTGACAAACAGAATGTGTGCTTTCATAATCCTTGTATTAACATATCCTTAGTTGGCTGGAGAATGTTCTTAACTGTAAGAGGCAGAAATAAAGACTGATTTAAATAGTGTTAGAGGGTTTTTTTAAATCTTTACTGAATTCCACCAATTACTAAATTATCAGGATTTTGAAAAGTAAATGGATAAGATGCACAGAAGGATAAAACTTGTGTGTTATTGATGAAAAATCATTAGTCATTACAGTAAGTTAGCAATGAAAACATAAAATTGAATTGTTTTCTGATCATACATGTGCATAAGTACATAATATAGTCTAATGTGCCTCTTACCATGTTTTAAGAATGCACATAGAAAAAAAATTACTGGGAAACTCTCAGAGCTTTTGGCTGGTCAGATTCAGATCACTACAAATCCAAACATCTGGTCTACTGTGACTAAGAATCAATTAGATTGTTCTGTTTCATTTTATACTCTGTTATTTTACTTTTCAGTAAGAGAGTTAAGCTAGCATATGTGCTTTCCGTTAATATAGCTTCCTGCCTGTAGCTGGCTTATAATTGTCATGGTAATGGCAAGTAAAGCTGAGTATAGTAGGCAGAGGAGGAAAAAAAAATAATGGCAAAATAATTACACTTGTTTTGATTATTTTAAACAGAAGAAAATTCAGCCTTTGTCCTGGGGAAACTGATATACAGAAAGAACAGCCGTATGGAAATTTTTCAGCTACAAATACAGATTTATCAGCAATCCAAGGAACACAATCTAAACTCTGAGAGTCTTAGTAGTAAACTCAACTGTATTGATGATTAGAAAAATTATAAATTAACATTCCTGCATTAAGTGAATGTTGCAAAGAATTTGTGATTTTAAATAAAGTTCTGACAAAAGTTCTTGGTTTTTTTTCCCCAATAGGTACCTATTATGCCATTTATTTGGTGAAGGCTGCTCAGCAGTGGTGACCTCTCCCAATCAACTACTCCACAAATTATTATCTCTGGACTCTCAGCTGACACCCTGCCGGAGGCGAGAGCTGCAGAGACAACTGGAATTGTGCCCATTCTCATCAAGGTTTTTTCTTACACGGGAGGAAAAAAAAAGATGAAGTTGGGCAAAGTGGAGTTCTGCCATTTGTTGCAGATAATAGCTCTCTTCCTGTGTCTTTCTGGGATGAATCAAGCTGAACCCTCGAGGTCCAGGTCAAAGCCCTACTTTCAGTCTGGGAGGACGAGAACCAAACGCAGCTGGGTGTGGAATCAATTCTTTGTGCTAGAAGAATACATGGGCTCAGACCCACTCTATGTAGGAAAGGTAGGAGATTTAAGCAAACTTTATAAGGTACAGATGCCTGCTTCTCAGTGAAATAATAAGGTGCAACCTGAAAGTTGCAACTCAGTTAGTGTGGTTGAAATACACTGGGATGGGTCAAAGTTATATAATTTGGGGAAAAACAAAGACAAAAACCTTTTTGCACTTCTGAGCAGCAATGCATTATGTTTCTGACTCCTCGTAATTTTCTAAGAGCTTTATGTGTCGCCTATGCTTGTTTAAAGGAGTACTGCGATAATATTCTACCATCATTGATACAATGGCAATATTTTATCACTAATTTATCACTATATTTGGTTGTGTGGGAGTAGAGAAATGTAAAAATATTCTTTCATACAGACTAAAAGCTAGTCACAGAAAACAGCTGCTCTCTGTTTTGCTATTTGAGCAAAGACCAGCAGTATTGTGGTTGAGAGAGAAAGATTTGGGCATCTGGGGGTGTGACAGTGGAAAGGAGGACACATCTGCAGTTCTGCTTGTCTGGCAGAATGGTACCTCAGGGGCCTGCTGCCCTCCATAGAGAGTACAGCCCTGTGGCTTTGCTCACCCTCTAATGGGCACCAGACCAGCATAGAACAAGCCCTTGCATTAGGGCATCCCAAATGGCTTGTTGTCAGCATCTGTAGCTGCACGTGGAGCACACTGAACACAGCTGTGAACCCGAGCCTTAGCTCATTCACTGTGCTGTGTTGGTGAGCAGTGTGCTTCCTTCATCAATTATGGAGCAAAAAAGAAGTAATAAAAACCCTCCCCTCTTGTGTTCCTATGGAAGGTTTTTGTGTAATCATCTTAGTAAAAGAAAAACTCAATTCTCTACATAATATCGGAATCAGTAAATAGAGTTTCTTACTAAAATAGAGCAAAAGTGTAGAAAACACAGGAGAGACAGTTTTTGGCAAAATGACAGGCTTACAGAAAAGAAGAGTTGAAGTAATCTGAATTCAAATGCTTCAAATGTATGAGTGCTGGGAATTTCAGCATACTTGTTTTGTCCTTCTGAGACAAAAACCTTGATGTTTGTGTTAATGCAGTTAAGCATTTAGAATTTAATCATGCCATCTGAATAATCAAGTTGAATGGGGATCTGATCTGCTGTCATGATTAAAGCTATGGTTGTGTTCAGGTGCTTTTGTGAACTAGGGCTACTACTTTGTGGTACTGTGACCTTAAGAAATAAGTGCTGGAATCAAAAATCATCTCCCCTTGCAATGCTCACAAATAGTTCTGTTAATTTGGAGAGTATGTAGCAGTTTTCATTTTGATGCCATGCAGCTACTACTTGGCTCTGTAAGTTTTGTCTTTTAGGCAAAACCATTCTCAGGTTGGAGCTTCTCTTGTGCTTCTGGAAAATGATACGCTTTGGCATTCCCGCCTGGTGATAGAAAAGCATATGTGCCTTACAAATTAGAATTTATCTCCTGGAAAGGAAATGTCTCTTAAGTATTAGAAAGAAGACTGGTTTTATAGCGATTCTTACATTCTTCTGATTATTGTATTTTGGCCAAATGTACAGTGGTAGTGCTAGAGTACACAATATTTTCATGTATGAGGTTATTTTTAGCTCCACAGTCTGCTCTTTCCTGTCCTTTACAGGAGTCTTAACATTCATGAGCAGATATCTTCTGAAAAACAAGCAGTCTTTTTTTTTTTTTTTTTTTTGTATCAGCAGTATGAATTGTTGGCTCAGGAACTCACATTTGTACCAGCAGTTCATTTTATAGGAAAAGCAGACATAAATCAGCACTTGCAAAAGGAAACCCGTCTTCCTGAAAACAGAGCCCTTGCTGAGTGTCTTATGAGATAAGACATGCCCAGTTCCTAACCTTCACACTGGAGAAGCTTTTTACTATGTGATTCCTGAGGTGCAATCATGACCGATGCTGCATTCCCATGCAGGGGAGCAAAGAGGTGAAGAAGTGATTTTCTTTCTGTGTTAACATATAATGCGTAGTACCACTCTGAAGTGAGCAGCAGTCACTTTCCCCTCCTAAAAATATTGCTGTCCTTGTTTCAAACCTTTCAGGTTACAGACTGACGAGACTGAGATTTGGATAGGAAAGGTTTTCTTTCCTTTCCCCCTTGGTGAGGAAAGCAAAGACCTGGCATAATACTTCTCTGATCAAACGAAGTGGAGGCAGCAGCCGGACTGCCTTGTATTATGTAGTTTGCTCTGCTCCTAGTGAGGTTGGTCCTCAGTTCAGGATGCTTTGTGGGATGCCAGTCTGACTGCACACCCAGGAAGGAGGAACCTTCCTCCAGTTTTTAAAAGGTCTGTGAGAGATAAGTGCTTCAGAAACATGCAAATGGACCCGCAGTATGGGACATATCCTTGACACTATCCTATTTTAAAAAGCCCTGGCTAGTTCTGTTTAGAAGCCAGTATTGGAAAATGTTAGTGTTATTGGCAAATAACTCAAAAGTCAGGAAATACCAATATTAATTCCATGTTTGGCATTAATTCTGTCCTCCTGGGTACATACATTTTGACATTTTAATCTTTAATATGTAGGTTAAAATCCTATTCCGCTTAAATTATAATAGGATTTCTATTCACTTCAAATAGGTGAGTCTTGCTTAAAATATTTTCAACCTAAATTTTTTTTTAATGTTTTCATACTAAGACTTTTTATCTACACCTATTGCAGGACGTATGTTCTTGCATTATTAAAACCTATGTATTTTGAGTGGTGGGGACTTAGTTCCTGTTATGTAATAAATTTTCTTGAGGGAGTAAGGGCTTGTTTCTTCAGTTTCTCTGAAGAAACCTCTGGAGGAGTACCTGTAGGAATGAGAGGTGATGGAGGTTTGTTGTTGCTGTTTGTTTTTGTTTTCTCTTTTTTTTTTTTTTCCCCAAGTTGGTATTTTCTATCCATAGTATAAATTTTAATCATTCTAGGTTGAAACTTGAGTAAATATGAGTGTCTTTTGGGAGGTGCTTAACATATAACCAGATTGCAGACTGATTCATACACAGTTTCTCTTGATCTGTCAGCAGAGCATATGTTATATTCACTGAAAGGGTTGAAGCATTTAACTGTTCAGCTCATTTACCTGTTTAGACAGGCCCTTTTATCTCTCAGATGAGCCAAGTAGGAGGTGAGGCAGTTAACTACAATACTAATCTAGCTGGAAGCATAAGTGTCTTCTGTTTTCCAAAAACTGTTTACTATTTCTCTTTAATATATCTTCTAAAATGTCTTATTCTGTATTTTCCATATAAAAGAGTATATGCTACAGTATTGATTTTTCAGGCAAAAAGAGACACAGCTGAAGTATAACTTTATGAGTCTGTTAATATCCTTTCTAGCTCTTTTGCCAATTTTTTTTTGTTACACAACCAAGCAAACACCGAAAGAGTATGTTTTTGTGCATTTATTTTGGTTTGTTTGGTCTTTTTTAGTTTCATCAGTGTTCAGCTGCTAGAGTGTTAGCTTCCTGGAAAGCACTGAAATGACAAAGACTTAGTAATACATTTGTCTTTTAGGATCAGACAAGAAACAGCAAACAAATCAGTAGAAGCCCATAAATAAGCAGTGTGCACAGCCTTGTTTCACTTTGTGAACTTCACTTCACTTACTTAGTGTGAAGGTTGGCAGATAATGTCACTTTTTTTTCTTTTGAGTACAGACCAACTCTTTTTTTCAATGGCTTTTGATTTCGGGATAAAGATGGGAACAGTTTCAAGTAAATTGGTCCCTAAGCTCAACTTTCAGTCAGAGTTGGGGCAGTTCAGCCCTGAGAAGAGGAGACTCAGGTGAACTGATATTGGCCTTTCAGTATCTAAAGGGGAGCTGTAAGAAAGAAGGGGATAGACTTCTTGTTGAAGAGGGAATAGTTCTAAACTAAAAGAGGGGAGATTTAGACCCTTCCTCGGTCTAAGAAGGTTTTTAGGAGAAGTGATGAGACACTTGAGCAGGTTGCCCAGAGAGAGGTGGTGCATGCCCCATTTATGGATACATCCAAGGTCAGGCTAGACAGGGCTCTGAACAACTTCATCTACCTGTAATTGTCTCTATTCATTGCAGGGAAGATGGACTAGGTGATCTCTAAGGCTCGCTTCTAACTGTTTTATTTTTTTATTATTATTATGATTATTCAGCTTGAAATTTCAAAGATATGAAGGGATGAATAGAGAACAAGGAAATAGTATTAACAGAGCACAAAGACAGAAGGTTGATATCCAGGTTTCAGAGGCTCAGTGGTAATTCTTAAAAACAACACTTGAAAATTCTGTGGTGCCCTGCATGTAATTGTTTTCTGTAGTATGTTGCAAAAGAAAACGTAAATTCTAACCCATGTTTCATAGATGGGAAGATCTAAAAAGGAAAGAGGAGTGGAAAAAAAAAAAAAAAGAGGTTAAATGAATGAGTGAAGACCACATTGCTTATTAGAGCTCAGATTTATAGCCTTTCAACTATAATCTGTCTCTTTATTTCCCTTCTAAGTGTTCTAAGAAGGTTTGTTGCATTTAATTTTTAAACTTAGATCAAAGTGCAAAAATGCTATCACTTGCATTATTATTTACAGGAGTAATCCAGAATGAGTGAAACATTTAAAAAAAAAAATGTAGTGGACTTGATATATCACTGATTTCCTAAGACATTTTCAAGGAGAATTTTCACGTTAGACTGAGATAGAGAAGGGAAAGGGCACAATAACCAAAAGTATATTTTTATCATTTGGCATATATCATGGAATATTTATTCTAGCCTCAGAATTTTGGAGAGATGATGGCTACTGTTTTTATTTGTTGTGGGTTTTTTTTCTGTTTGTTTGTTTTATTTAAGGTGTCAGAGTATGTTAGTAATGTGACACATTCACATATGATATTTTTCTCTTTCATGTCCCTATATCAAGCCATACAGACACAGTGAGAAATAGAGCTGTTTTTCTTAATTACAGCTTGCCATTTTCAAATATCTGGTAACTTTTGTGTTATGTTGGATAATATGCATCTTTGCTAAGATACTTTAAAGCAGTGAGTACTGTGGAAGCACTGACCTCAATCAAACTCAGAGCAATATGCTGAATATCATCCACTGAAACAGAAGGCATTTCATCTATGAATGAAATAGGTGAAGACCTCCTCAGTAGAAGTAATCTCTAGAAGCCCACTGGTACTGCTTTACGGTCTTATCTGGAAATGGAGGGAAGGGAGGAATTACGAAGGCTAAATGTAGACAGAAGGGTATAGGCTACTGCATTTCTGTATAAGGGAGCGGGAGGTGGGTTGAGTGCAATTCCCTGTAGAACTCTTTCCCTCCTGTCTACTGTGGAGATCTTGCTCAGCCTCGGGCTTTCAACACTCCAAACAGTAAAATAAATGTTTATACCTTCTCTGAAAAACTGTGAATGAGCACCAGGCTGAGAATAACTGCAACTCTGCATGGAACTAATTTGTATTTTTGACCAAGTAATTCTGGGGGGAAAATAAAGTCCCTCATCTCTCTTTTTCTGTGCACTACATGGAAAAAAAAGCATAATAACTCAGAGAAACTTCCGTCGTCTGTTATATTTATATATATATATTTTTCCTTTTCTGTTTTTTATCTTTACTTTGAGAAAAATCTTTGAAGTACTGTTTTATATATTCTCAAAAGTCCATTCTTAAAACTGAAAAAGCAAATCTAATGTGTTTCTGATATTTATCCATCTCGGGGACTCTTTGTTATTCTGTGCTGTGAAAATTGATAATAGTTGACCTTTTAAGTAAAATGGGACTTGCCACTTCTGTCAGTATTATTCCACCACAAGTGCTACAAATGAACAAACAAAATACTCAAGTACTGCTTGCTTACTGTATTGAATAGGTCTTGGCTAAGGGGTGCCCCATCCACACAGAAGTGGTATGAATTTACCAGCTCAGCTTGTAAAATAAAGTCACAAGTGGCACAGATTTTTCTTTATTGGAGGGTCACTGTGGTCTCTGTGTTACTCCATGCTCTATTTTATTTGGATTACCCTGAATAACAGAGTTCACTGGCAGTCTGAATGTTTCTATTTAGCATGCAGGGCTAAAGTGTCTCTGGGGAGAACAGTGAGATTAAGGCACACAGGAAGAATTATCCGAAGGGATAACCCCAAATCTACTGCTTTTTTTCCTGATTTATTTCATTAGTCTGCACAGCTATAGTATAATTTCCTCTTCCCCTCGTTATAAGAAGTCATTGTCTTGCTCACATAGTTGAATGGATACAGAAATGGTTTTTATGCAGGGGATTTAAAGTGATGACAATTTCACATGCTCAAGCACTGAAAGACAATTTATATGTAATTTCATTATTAGAAGTGATAATAGAGTTGAGAGTCTTATGGTTGGATACTGAACTAGGACATGAAGCTTTCTGATCTCTTACTGTAACATAGAACATTGATCCTTAGCATGTGGCATTACAAAAGAAGAAGGTTAGTGAAGGTGATGACAACATCTGTAAATTAAGTGTCACTCACTGCAGTTTTTATTCAGTGGCAGAGCTATGCTACTTATATAAACTTGTAATACCAATTCTGTATTTCAGTAGACTAAGAGGCTCTACTGGCAGTGCTCTACTCTGAATTTTTGGGGGCATTATTTAAAACTATGTTTTACTGGTTCCTCTGAT
The DNA here is from genome assembly GCA_002909625.1 of Bambusicola thoracicus. Taxonomy (NCBI): domain Eukaryota; kingdom Metazoa; phylum Chordata; class Aves; order Galliformes; family Phasianidae; genus Bambusicola; species Bambusicola thoracicus. Next base: position 9,839 of record PPHD01016868.1, read on the forward strand.
GAAAAGCAGGAGTAAAAGGTAATTTTACAACAGTATGTAGATGGAAGACTCCTGGTTGCTTGACTGATTACCACAAAATGCCTTATTTTCATGAGAATTTGAGGAGATCTAGAGTTCTGATATCAGTCAAGCTCATGCTGCTTCAGCTGACTTTTTTTTTTTTAATTATTTTTTTATTTTTAGGTCATATTCTAACATTTCTTCTTATCATGTGTCAAGCTTGCTTTTATTCGTACCATCTGCACTACAGGTTGTCCTGTTCTTCAGTCTTCTACTCTTATAGCATGTTGGAAAAACTTGTCTGTAAAACAGGGGCTACTATGAATTGTCAGTATTTGCATTATTCTGGTGCTAATGGAATCCAGTCATGAATCAAGTCCCCACTGTACTAGGCACAGTGCAAGCAATCACAGCCATGTATCCTCAGGCAGGAGTCTTGTAAGATGAGAGACAGTAGCAGATGAAGTCAACAATAGAGTCCAGTGAAACATGGAGATATCGGTCAACATCCAGAAAATGGCTTGAGAACAATAGCTCACTCTTGTCCATTGCCACGAAGACAGAATGTTGCTGTTCTGAACATGAGTATCATGTTCAGCGTTTAAACAATGTGAACAGATAACAGGGGTGTTTTCTTGCCTTTGTGTTCCATCTTTTATGGGTGACAACTTGATGGAAATTTGTAAGTGCAGGTCCATCTGATACTTATATTTGTACAAGGGTACTAGTCAAAAAACCTTTCAGACCAGTGAAAAGAAAGGAAATCTTTCCACTGTTTTCAAGAGATAAGTGTATATAAAACTTACATCTTGTAATCTGCTATTGCTCTGTATTTTCTGTGCTCTTTTTTTTTCTCATACCATGTATTTAGTATTTTTCATGTCACAGTCTAAAAGTTAATCCAGATCTACTGCTTCCTTGTCACAATTCTTTCTTCTTGCTCCACACCATTTTATTTTATTTTTTTTAATATCACACTGCACTTCTCAACTTCCTTGTCTTTTTGTCTTTTTTTTTTTTTTTCTCCAATAATCACTTAATAAAACAGTACCCATGTATGTATGCCAGTTTATCGGTGCTTGCTTTTACTGTTTGGGGGACATATCTGATATCTCAATACTTAGAGATCTTGAAATATTGGGAATGATAACCCAGCATGTTGGCTCTTAAATATACTGGTGATTGAGTGCTGGAAAATCTCTTCACTGTAAAACAGATCTTTGTCTAAACAGTATGCACTTCCCTGGAAGGAATGTCTGAACTAAGTGTTAAGGCTGCAGCAGTTGAGAGAACTAAGTGAATACAATAGGCTGGGCACTGCAGTCACAGTAACTATTAGCTACCTTATACTATGAGCAAATTCTCTGCTACTTTTTGCTCTGAAAGAAACACCTATTGTAAAATCAATTAGAGATAAGTTATTCTCAGAAAGATCAGTGGAAGTTATGCTGCTAAGAGAACTCTAATTCTGTTCCAGCTGTCTAAGTGGTCAGTGGTCCATAGTATGACTACCAGCGCACACTGTGAGTAGAAGTTTGGGGAGGTCCTAAAGCTTATTGCCTAGTAACTTTAAGGCTATAAGAAAGAAGATTTTTTTTTTTTTTTTTTTTTTTTTTTTAGCTAACTTTATTCCGGGACAGTAGAATTCTGTCAGTCCAAGAGTAAAACTGCATTTCTCTTTTTAGCATTTTAAATATTGAATTAAACAGATTTTATTTTCAGAGCTTTCAAATAGACTGATTTGTATTATATGTGGAACAGCATAACAATTGTTTTTAAGTCAGTATTTTAATTTAAAAAAATGGTAGTTCATGAGAAAAGGAGCATCCTTCTGCTCTCTTAGTACAAGAAGTCACGTTTGAGCTCTGGAAAATCAGTGGCCTTTATTCCCCAAGATAACACTAATGCAATCTTTTCCGTATATATAGTGTTTTGTTTTTGTTGTTGTTGTTTTTAAAGAAAAAAAACCATACAGATAAATTAACAATGTCTTTTGCAGAGCTTTCCATTTTGAATAAAAATATACTGCATAAATATGCTGTTGCTATGCTATATTCTGAGAGTTGGGATGATATGATAGCAGCAAGCACATATTTCAGTGTAACCTGGGACTATGATAAATGTAAAAGAAAAAAAACTGATGAATGCATATTATTTATGAAAGTTTACTTGTTTTCCAATGCTGAAATTATAGAAACTAGCCATTGCTCTTGCATCCTAGCTAGAAGACTGAAATTCAAATTTAAATATTTCCATGGTATTAACTCTTATTTCATTAGTTATTATATTCTGTATGTTCAACTTTATAATTTGAAGGATACAGAAAATATCTATTTTGTTTATTAATATGTTTTTTATTTGCATAAAAATAGTACAGGTTTTACTAGTATGTTTCTCCTATTCATTACTAGGATAAATTCATTTGGATAAACTAAAGAAGTTAGTGAAGTGTCTGCATTAACATTTTGCTTGAATCAACAGTACATTTCTGCAGTGAATCTCCCTGTTGTTTCTGTTTACTATACTTCAGTTTGTATTGTGGAGTGGGATTTGAGTGGATAAAGCTAGACTCCAGTTTGTCAAAATAAAATCAGAATTATGAGATTCATAAATATATCTATTGAACTCCTGACAGGACCAGACTATTCTCTTTGCTAGTCCAAAGAAAAAACCTAGAACACATAACACGGACATTAGTCCCTCAGCACCAACTATTTCACTCCCCATTTTGTTGCACTACTTGCTGACACAGATCTAGCTAATGAAGGAGCTCTACTGATGGCAAAAGAGAAACACATCATGAGATGTTGATAATCAAAATCAGTGTAAACATGCTTATAAAATTGTATATTTAGGATTCATTCTTGTAAATGCTTATGACTCAGCTTAAAGATAACTATCATGAGTAGTGCCTTCCATATTCAAGTTCAGTACAGTGTTTGCTGGTTGTGCGGGTCTGTGCTGTTGCAAAAGGAATTTTGCTCTTCATATTGGTTTAAAACACATGGTATAGTAGTAACTCTATATAAATCACAAACAATATAGCAAAGAATAAACATTATTTTATCTTCCAGATAAATAGGAAGGCAAAACAAATACAGCTCTTTTGCCCTTAATAGTTCATGTGAAGCTATTCATGTACCAGAAAATACAAAATATGCCTTACTGTCTCAGGCTGTTTTTCAGGATGTTTTTTCTGGGATATGGTAGTTCAAAACAGTTGGGAAGAAGGCAATTTTTTGTTCGTTTGTTTATTTTTTAATGTATATGGTCTCTTAAGTTCTGTATTTCATTGAGTAATTAAAGATTTAATCCAGAATGTTGAGAAGACCAATTTTATCAGCCTTAGAAAACCATCTGAGATTATCAATTTGAATTCAATCGTATGACTGTTTTAAATTCAGTTTTTAACTGATAATTTATTCCATTTATTAAAAGAGGGATATTGAGTATTGATCAACAAGATTTTACAACATATTCTACATTTTGACGATAAAAAAATAGTACTTTCCTTTTGTATAGTCACATAGTGTTCTTTGAGCACTGAAAGCCTACTCTGTGAAGTTTCACAGGGATAAATAGGATTTATGTTGCAAAAAGCTAAAAATAGTCAATTATAATGTTCTACTTATATCACAAGAGACCCTTTGGTCTTTTCTGAGTAGAAAGAAATACATATGTCATTTTCCAGGTAACATAAGATTTTTCTGCGTGAATGCCATGAAGTGTTACCATATTCGTACTATTCCATTTACTCTTTCTATTTCAGTCAATCGTGAGAAACTTCATTGAGGACCTGAGAGACATACAATTTTCTTGCTGTGGAGTGCATGTGAGAAGAACTAAGCCCATGGAATTATTTTCCATCTGAAATATTTCCAAAATATAAAAAAATCTGGCACTTGGATACACATGTAAGGAAGACAAGCTACTTACATGTTTCACACTGAGGTATCAAAGTGTAAACCTCCTGACCTGGCAATCAAGAAATTCACTATTTTATTTTTTCCTGCAAAGGGAGTTAGGTACTATATTAGGAAAGATTTACTTCGTTATACCTGAGCAATGAAAATTTTCCAAATACTGTTGTGAAAAACAGATGGTAGTTTCTAATTTTTCCATAATTATGGTATAATAGCAATACTAGAAATAAACTTGAATATTTAACTTCTCTTTCTTACACAATTTGCACATACATATGTGTAGAATAAGCATTTGGGAAAAAGCTTGGCGTATTTTATGCTTTGTTTATTTGTTGTTAGCTTTTTTAGCTTCTTGCATACTGTTTATATCAAATCTTTAGAACAATTCATCTTCTTTGATGTTTGTAATCTTCATATATATGTAGGCTTTTGTCCTCTCCACACATCTCTTTCCTGTAATCACTCTGACTGTTGCTTAGAAAAGCAATACAGGTTTCACTTTCTTAGAAGTTTTCCTTATTGGAAAGCTTTTCAGTCTTTTGTTAATCTTTATGGCTCTTCTGTTCTTCCTGATGATAAAAAGCACAGGTACAAAAGTACTTTACTATACTTTCAGCTAAATAGGAAATAAGCAGATTGAAACTATTATTTGCTGTCTTATTGTATGATTCAAATTGCACAGTTCATATTTGTTTCTTTCTTCAGAAGCTCATGACCACTTCTACACTGCGGATATTAAAGCCTTAATGATTTTCTCTTTTAGTCTCTCAGCTGAACTGCGTGTGGCACTTAAAAAATTCAAAAGCAAAGGAATTACTAAAACTTGAGAGGTTATTTAAGATCTCTCTTTGACTAACAACTTGAATTGAGCTTGGTCATAGGAGGCTTTATGAAGGAAACCGACAGGAATGACATTAGTGGTGGACTATGTATGTATAAGAAACACTTGAGACAGCTTACACTGAGGAGTAACTCTTAATTGTGCTGATACATTTATTCAGTTCAGATTTATCTTAAGACTGAGAGAAATGATAAAGGTTCCGATAAAACTAAAATTAGTCTGAAAAATCTGTTCTCGAAGAGAAGGTGCAAAAAAAAAACAACAAAAAACAGGAATCAAGGTGAAGGAATATGGTATGTTTTTTTCTGAAACCAGAAGTTGATATAAACTTGAAGAAGATACCAGAGCACTTGTTAAAAAATTAGTTTAAATTAAGATATAAAAGTCATAGGTCTTGATTCTCTTTGTTCTTTACTAATTATGCTATACACCTGAATACATGGCATACATTGTTTTAAGTCACATTAATCCATCACAGAGTGATTCTGGAAATAATGTTTTGTGAGTAGTAATGCTAGGTGACTTAGTTATTGTTAATATAGATCGGAAATGAGGGGAGCTAGCTAAAGATCCAGTCATACTCCAACTGTGGAGAAGACTAGGACTGCCAAATAGCAGATACAGTTGAAATGGACATAAAGGTAAGTAAAGCTCATTTGTAATGGAAAAGAGGATGTTGTATGACAAGGTAATCTGTGATACTTAACGGCTGCAAAGACAAATATTGTCATGATGGAAAAAAGAAAA
>PPHD01016870.1:0-15348 GCA_002909625.1 Bambusicola thoracicus
ATCTGCTATTGTGACAGCTGTATTTAATGAGTGCAAAATGATCAGAAAAACATCCTTTACTGTGGGTTGCCATTGCCAGCAGATGACAGGAAAGAGGCAGTACTGTAATAAGAGAAGTGATGAAGTAGTTCATACTGCTACTGATGAGGTATTTCTAACTCAAATGCCAAGGTGTGCCTTTTGAAAATAATGCATTGGTCACATTACCTGATAGTTTCATCAGATTATGTTTCTGAGAGCATTTTGAAATAAAACTGTGCATCTCTAGCCTCAGGTCACGAAGTGGTTGGTTGTCACGTATTATTTGTGGATAACATAGTCAGTTTCCCTAAGATGAAGAAGAAAAGGTCCTGATCTTGTCCATAAATATGGGCCTTTCCATCAAACTGATGCTGAATAGATCCACAGATATGTTAGAAAGGAAACATTACACAATATGCCTGCTGTCTATTACATATGCATATTCAATATCAGAGTATTTTAGTCCAAATTGGAGAGAGTGTAAAAATAAATCTAAATGGATTTGAAAGGCAGGGTATTTCTTTTTTCAAAGCTTTGTCGTTCCTGACTTCCTCTGGTGACTGTTAGCTTATCGTGCCTTTGTACAGGAGATCTAAGTATTTCTTTCTCTCTTGTGTCTCCATATGGTACCATTTCCCAGATAGTCTTTCTTTGGTCACAAGATGACAGTGAGAATGGATTGTCAAACTGGACCACTATGACAATTTACTCTGAGGGAGAAAATCCTGTGGGTGTTCAGAAGCTTTACTGTACGTTATATTTGATTAACTTATCCTTCTACTGACAAATAATTAGGTCAGCAATTAATTTCAAAATGCAAATGTGTTGCAGGCCTTCACATTTTAAGAAATTCCCTTTGTCTTTAGTTTTTCTTTGTGTTAAAGTCTTAATGGATTTAGCTGGGTGAAGGAACAAAATTATGTTTTCTAATGCTTTATTTACTAGGTTGAGTTGGACTTTTTTTGCAAATATTGACGGCAAATGTTTGTTCAGAATATGATCATGTGTGATGGATTTTAATGGAATGAGAAAACATCAGAGTAATGATGAGCCACTCATTTAAAAATATATAAATTTTCACACTTCTACTGAAAAAAAAATTATTTACCTTTGTGGAGTAGAACCAGAAAGACAAACCTGAGGGCCAGGAACAGACCATGATAGCAAAGTCAGTAGCACCTGCTTAGATAGTCTAGGAAACTAGGGTATGTCGGAAAGAAAACATGCTTAATATTGCCACAAGTGTGGTTCAAAACCTGTCTACAGGCCTATCTTGGGGACTTTATTATTAAACAAACACAGATTAAAGGCTCATCCCTTCCCAAGAGAAGCTCATGGGAGTTTTCTGTTGACTTGAAGGGAGTAAGGCCTTTAAGTCTTAAGTATTCTGTGATTAAAATCAAGTAATTTTTAGAAAATATTCTAAATATGCAGTTGTAAACAAGCCCAACCAACTAGCCTGATATAAAATCTTTTATGTATGTGGCAGACTTGTATTAGAATTTGCTAATGCTTTGTTTAATCGATTCAAGTCAAGGAGAGCAACCACTCGGTGAGATTTTTACTGACTTTAAAATGAAGTATTAAAATGACCATACAACCCTCTTTTTTCTCTGCTTAAATATTTTTTAAAAGGTGGAAATTCGTGATATCTACTTTTTGATGTTTCTATTTTTGTATGTGTGCAGAATGACATTTTTACATCACATTGCTTGAATTACAAACACTGGTAATGACATGAAAAAAGATAAAAAAAAATCTAAACATTATATTTTTAGAAGACTTTCACATTGGAAGGAAAGACAAAAGGAAAACTATATGAGATCAAAATTATCTGTCTCACTCATCCAGACAAAGCTTGGTTTCCAATCTCCCCCAAAAGATTAAGCCCAGGACCCTTTCCATCTTAAGCAGAGTCTGAGGAACTTTTTAGAACTCTCAAGTGAAAGAGGACAATTTGAGGCAGAAGTTTCATTCTGAATGAGGGACAATCTCTTTCTTCCTCCCCAGAGCTCCTGTAGACAAAATCAGAAATGTAACTGGATAGGAGAGAGAAATCTGCTGGGCGCTCTGCAGATAAAAATTTCCTTATAAGACACAGGCAGTGTTCAATCTCCTCAGCTGAACACTGCTACAGGCCCAGTTAAAGCAGTGCATTTCAAGAAAGATGCAGGTGACAGTCACTGTCCAAAGGAGTGGAGTGGGGATGATCAGAACCCTGGGAAGTGCAACTTGCAAGAAAATTTGGACTGGGATGATTTCATCCCAAGAAAAAAAAGAGACTGGACATAAGCAAAGACTTCAAATTTGAAAAAGCACTCTGCAGAGGGGTAGGAAAGAGTTCGTGTTTCAAGTCTATTGTAGAACAACAGAAGGTAACAGATCTACACTGAAACTAAGGATATTCAGGTCAGACACTGGTAAAATCTTCCTAATAGTGAAGACATTGAAGCTGTGGAAGTAGCTGTCTGCAGAGAGTCTGGAGTCCTCCCCACAGAAGACCTTTGAGAACAGGTTAAACAAACTACTATTCAAAACAACACAAATGTAGTTTCTGAAAGCAAGGATGCTGAATGCAATCCCTTATCAGTCACTATTTTGATGTTTTTAACTGACTTGCAGATGATGGAACCCTTACTTGTGTCAAAGTATAAAATAAAATTCTGAATTAATCTAGGACAAGGAACATACTATGAATGCCCAACAGAGCTGCCATCATCTGCAGGACAGCTCAACAATTGAGAGACAGAATGGCCTCTATACCCAAAAGTTAGCTCATTAAAATAAAATAATAAAAAATAAAATAAAAAACAAAGCTAGGAATGATTAATAAACACTTTAAGAGATTAGCAAGTAGGCATTAAATAATATAAAAGAAAGGAAATCAGTATGCCAGAACTTCTACGAGGAAGAGGTTTATTCAGCAGCTTTTAGGATCAGAGTCACAGCAATTGTGACCAATTAGAGAGGTTGAAAACAAAGCAGTCTCAGACTCTGGCCCAACACTGATGTAATGGTGATTCAATAAGGATACGGATAATGCAACTGGAAAAATGCAAGCTTGAATGTGAAAGATTATTTCTTCCAGGTAGTAACTGTTAAGTTACATGAAAAATAAATAAAATACACATTAATAGAGCAATTGACTCTTAAATTATAGATAAATAAATAAATAAATAAATAAAATCACCCTAGTAAATGTATCATGGGTCATATTGTTCAAAACATAAATCTTTCAAATCTGAATGATTTCTGGAGGAGTCTACAGAAGTGTTAAAATACATAGTCATCTACATGAGATTTTAAAATATCGTCGCACTCTACAATTAGTACATTGTATTAGATGTATTAGATTACATTAGATTACAGATAAAGTATTTGTGTTTATTTACATTGGAGTAAAACCACTACAAATTCTAGCTCCTTTACAAAAGCCTCCTGCTAGTTTCTCTCCCCGTGGTTGGTTGTGTGCTGTAATTCTCTCTTTGTCTAAAACAGGGAGTGACATATCCTGCCTCATGCAGGCTGTCTTTTTCTCTTTCTCACTTTCTGTCACCCTTGGGAACCAAGGGATTTTCCTTATCCTGCAAAATGGTGACAGAGGATTGCCTGGTGGGGATCAGGAGGGCATTTCCCTTAGGACTGCCAGGCAATGGCATAGGCTTGGAGAGTGTTTGTTCTTCCCGTCATCCATTTTGAAGGGCATAATCCCAAGGAAATCAGTGGGGAGTTTGAATATGGACTTTGAAGGCCAGATATGCCTAAGAATAAAAAGGTGACTAAAAAATTATTCTACTGAAACTCTCCTGGCAATCTGGGCCTTTTCTTTGAACAAGAAACTAAAATAAATTTTTAAAAAAAAAACATTACTTGTTTTTTCAGAAATGTCAAATGATAAATCTTAGCTTTTTCTTATGGCCCAAACTACATTTAAGACAGAACTGCAAATGGTTGTTTCAAGGTTCGTATAACATTCTTATGCTAAATCTTTTCTACTGGTGTTGTTTGGTTCCCAAGTGTTGCTTTGAAGTTGGTCCAGTTCTTTTCATGTGTGGCTCCAACTCCATTAACACTCGAATCTGTGTACATAAACAGTAGTAGGACAGTTACTATTAAAAAAAAATCGGAATTTACAAATTTTGCATAAAAGTTTGAGTTGACAAAATTAAGGGGGACAAAAAAATGTTTTTATCTAACACTCCACTTTAAGTTTTCTCTTCAACAATGTAGAAGGCCTTTGTTTTGAATAATACAACAGGGGCAGACTCTACAGACTGTCCAGTGTAGTCTAAAAGCATGTGTCTTGTCCACACCGTGCAGCAGCCCCAGGAGCTTTCTCTGGTTATCCACTATCAGCCAGGCACTGGGCACTTGGCTTTCCTTTGTATCAGGCTCCAAATTTCCAAAACACTGAGACACAGACTCCCAAAGACTCTCATCCTTCAGAACATACTTTTTTCAGAATGAGGAGCAAAAGGGAGAGGATGAGTCTTAAAAAGCCCTTTCAGCTGTTCAAAATCCCCACAACTTGCTATCAGTATCACTTTCATGTGTGCCACCTAATATGTTGAGAGGAGAAGAAGGGAGAAGAAAGATGCTTAAAATCAAATGGGATGTTTTGCTCTGTTGAGGAGCCATGCAACCACACACAAGAACTAACCAACACAGAGACAAGAACTGGAAAACAGAGGAAAATAAATTACCTGAAGGAGAATTCATTATCTGGGAATCAGGATCACCCCTTTGGGGAAGGAGGTGAAGTGAGTAGTTCCCTTCTCCCCCCCCCTCATCCTTATAGCAAACAGACATGAAAATTTGAGAATTATTACCTTAGTGCTGCTCTCTCCTTTGTTGCCCAAGCCAGCCAGCCACCCATGGCAGCTGAGAAAATGAGAATACCAAATAGAGGGAGGCAGGGAGGGAAGGAAGGGAGGAAGGGAGGAAGGGAGGAAGGGAGGGAGGGAGGAAGGAAGGAAGTAACAGAAGAGAAAGAAAGGAAGATAAAAAAGAAGAGAAAGAAGGGAAAGAAAAGAAAATAAGGAAGAAGAGAAAGAAAAGAAGATGAGAAAGAAAGGGAAGACAAACGAGAAAAAAATCCCACATTCCCCAGCTGCAGGCATCGTGGAAAAGTGCCTCAGGCCCCACACATGTGACTTCATAGCAAAACCTAGAGCCAGCCCTGAGGGGTCTAGCACAGAGAGCAAAGTAATGCGACTGTGATTACAACATGTGGAAATTAGAAGCCCTCTTGTTTTATGAAGGTAGGTTATCTACTGAGCCTGTTCTACACTTCTTTCAACTATAATGTAGTGAACAAAGGCTGCCTGTAGAAGATGCTTTATTTTTCTACCAAGTCGATGTCACTTAGAGCTTTTTATGCTAGACTAGTTTAAAAAACTTCAATTTAAACCAACATGAAAGGTCCTTAAACAGTAAATAGCATATTATATCAAAAACAAATAGATTAAAAAGTGAACATCCATAGCCAGTATATTTCTTTCCAGAAGAGTTTCGCTTTTCACACTAACTAAAACCATAAGACTGGCAGATCTGGGCCAGAGGTTTGTAATGGGCCTTTTGCTTTTTTTTTTCCTTCTCTCTCCAGTGATAAATAATCAGTTTTAGAGAATTGATAAAAAGAGACAAGAATGAAAAGTGAGTGTGACACATTTATGAGACGGATTTTTCATCTGTTTCTTAAATACAGCACCTTTATTTCAGATCATATTAAAAAAAGAGATGGGAGAGCCACCCAATTTATGTTGTGCTGCAGCAGTGAATACATATGAATATATGGAGCATAGCCTAGGAGAGCAAGAAAATTCACCAAAAAAAAATCCTGACACATTGAAAAAGTTATGTTATCATTCAAGGGCCGTTTATTTAAAAGAAAAATAAAAAACAGGCCACACGACTAGAGGCAGCAGGGGATAAAAACACATTGTTTCCAGACAAACCCCCATCAAAGACATATGACTGAGGAGTCTGAAGTCAGAATATCTTCATATTTTAACTTTCCACAAGCACTTTCAAGAAAAGCTGCAGTTTTGCTATATGATTTGCTTCACGCTTTCCACTGCTGATTGATTACAAGAAGTAGCATTAGCAGTATTTTTCCCCCACCATTCCTCTGAAGCTAATGGAGTCGAGGATTTGTTACTTGATCTAATGGCAATAGCTTTCCAATAGACATGCACAGAATCATTGATTAGTTTGTCCTCTCCTTGTTTGCGTTGGAACACTGTTCAATTTACACCAATTAAAGAATGCTTGGTTTGTGTATTGAAGAATAATTAAGGGATGGAATTCCCTATAGGCTACTAAAAATGACATCTGACTGGAATGGTGATTACAGCATGAAGGCAGCATTAGTATTTAAATAGTTTGATTGCTATATAAAATCATTACAGCATCTCACCATGAAAAAGAGCATTAGTTAATTTTGCCTATAACAAAATTAGTTATATGTATTTGCCTGGTCACTTTAAGCAAATTTGACAAGGCTAATCTTAAAGCAAGCGTTACAGGTTTGTTAGAAGGAACAGATAGAGCACTGTCTAAAGTAACCACTGTGGTAGATATTTATAAAATCTTCAACCAAAATACAAATATGCAACAAATGAAGAGCAGAGCTTTGTCAGAGTCTGTCAAATCAAATTTAAACACAAAAACACATTGGTTGCTGCAACTGAAAATCCAAGGGTAACAGGCATGTTAAATATAAAATAATCAGGGCTTCACAATATGCAAACACAGAAGAAATTCTTATTTGTCCAGTACTGTGGCTTTCAAACACTTAACAGACTTTTCAGTGCTGCATGGAGTGACGCATCATGGGAAGTAAATAGGCATGGTGGAAGGAGTCGTCCTTGCAAGTAGGTCTCCCTTATGAAATATTCCAAAGAATTTTAAAAGATTGATGTAAGCCAGTACATCCATGCAATGCTTTCTCAGACAAGATTTTTTTTTTTCCCTCGAGATTGAAAGGTGAAGGAGGGGCTCATTCCTGAATGTACAGTTGAGGAAAGAAGGCTTCTTAACCTCAATTTAACTTTCTCATGTGTATATTAAAGTCTATCTCCTAACCTTAGATTATTGCATCTACAGTAATGATCTAACCAAAATGTGACAGTAGCATTACTGTAACATAAATTGCTTGGGGCCATTCCTGGAGCATATTTACCTTTCCATAGACTATTTAAATATTGTGTATTTGTTTTACTAAACTTAGATACTATAGTATAAGGTTATCCGCCTGCTTCAAGACCTCACATTGCAGCTACTATCCTTCCTATGAGAATTTATGTAGTTCCTCTTGAGGGTTGTCAACACCCTCTTTAATTCATTAAAGGCTTCTCTGTGAACGAACATGAGACTATTCCATTTAAGACTCTGAGGGTAATGAGACTTATTAGCATGTCTACATTGTGCAATGCACAACTGTGTTAAAGATGCCCAAGATCGTATTCCAAAAGAGGTGACACATCTGCACAGCACAATATATTCCCATTTGTGCAAGCAACAACCTGGTCAATCTATAGAACAGATCAAATTAGCCTGAGCTCCAAGCTGTTTTCCTGACCATGCCCAGTTCTACAGGTGGTATACAGATATCTCAACCACCTTATATTCCACTAGATGGATCTGCTCTAAAGCTAGGTTTGGGACAGCACATTTTATCCAAGAGTACAGCCACCTCATGTTTTGTTTCAACATTTAAAAAGTCTTCTGTTCTGACTTTTGTTTTGATTCTGCACAAGCAGTTCTGTCTTTTGTGCTAGAGCTTCTGATGGGATTTCCCGCTATAATCTGCCTGAGTAGACCTTGGGTGTCCAGGAGTTAGATTAACGCTTCCTTTCAGTGAAAAATCTTCTCTTGCAGCAAGGCTGATATAAGGGTGTATTCGTCCCTCCACCCACAGGAAGAATGTCCATTAATTTCAGTAGGAGCTCTCCAAGCAGAAAAGGGAGAACTGTGCCCTGGGGAACATTCATGGAAGATTAATGGTGAGGAGAGAAAAGTGATACAGTACAAGCAGAACAAAATCAGAACCACCACACAAATAAAACTGGACAAGGGTTCATTTTTTAAAAGTCAGTCAAAACGGCAGGAAGGCTTTGAAAAAAATCAGGGCTGTTTCAGTGCACTTTTGCATACATTGGCTTTCAAGAAGACATGAATAGAAACCTAACAGCAACTCTTTTTTCATACCTCCTTTCACAGGTCTCACTGGCAGAGAAGGATTTAGCACTTAATTCCTGTATTTTTATGTGGCAAATTAGGAATTTGCACCTTAAAAGGAAATTGCTTTTCAAACTCCCATAAATTCTGGATTTTATTTTTCTTAATGGTGGAAAACATTCCCTACCTTCATCCCAACACATAATAAATAGCACTCTCCTCTACTTCTCCTCAAAAAGATGTAGGAAAGTAGACCTGGCCAAAGAGAGGTGTTTATCATTCCTTCTGAGGAGAGGTTAAGGGTCTACAGCATGTCCTTAACGATTTCATCTCAGCCCTTTCCAGTTTAAACTCACACAATGCATTATTATTCAAAACCCAGTGTTTGTTGAGGAAAATGTTTACCTTAAGGCCTAGACATCTGATGAAGTAGGATCCACTGGTGCTGAATATCTTTGACCAAAACTAGAATATGAATAGTGTTGGAATATGTTTTATTTCTCAGCTTGACATGAACTAATAGTAAAATCCCTACATTATCTCCACCATTTCAGATAGTGACTGGCTGGTATGTGATGACGTGAGACGGCAGAAATGGCGGACTGAGATAATAACATAAGAGCATGCAGGAGACCACAGTCACTGTCTCTCTGGAAGGAGGCACTGAAGGTATGGCCAGTTCTGCTGACAGCAGCACAAAATTCATTTTCAAGGGTGAGGTGGTGCCTATAGGAGTGGGACAAATGAAATGATTAGGGCATTCCTGAAGGGCTTTTCTTCATAAAGACAGGACTGCGAGACAAGAAAGTGCAATAATATCCAGTCAAGAACTATACCCACAACATTGCACAGCCCTGGCAACCATGGCTGCCAGCAAAATGCCCTCTCTTCAGACTGTCAACACCCAAGCAAAGATAAGCTTACAAAAAAGGTTAGCACACATCCTGAGTTGATTTATTTTTGGCCCCATTTCTTCCTTTCTGCACTTCTAAGTACAACAAAAGGCAAGAGGCAGGTGTCTAGATGGCACTCTGTTTTCTCCTTTATATGTGAGGCACCATCAAAAAACAATCAGTGATCATGGAGCATGCTCTGGATTTGTCTAAGCATAAGTGACTCAAATACTAACACGTGAATTTAGTAAAGTTAGAGTGTGTAGAGTGGAGATAAATTACAGCAGCAATTGAAGTTGAATGTGATATAGAAATCCAACCAACAGAAGACAATCTGGAAACAATTACTCAGAAAGCTGCTGACCCTCTACTTCTTTAAAGAGTTAAACATTTGGATTGGTTAACTGGCAGCCGCAATAACAGGCATATGCTCTAATCTTTGATCCATAGCTGAATTTGCAACTCTTTGAATGAGAAGCAGATCACATAGATTCACATATATTTAAGGATCTATAGGGAGAAAAAGAACAAAAATTGCTCTTCCAAGATTACATCTCAACATCACAGAGAGTGTCATGGGTCCCCCAAAGTACACTAATGTTCAAAGCCAGTTGCAAGACTCCTATTTTATAAATGGCCCTGTACTATGACATTCTCATCTGAAGTTCAATCAAAATTCCTCCTAGAACAGAGAATTGCAAGCCAAGAGTTTGCTTCATAGCTAACTCCTTACAGAGGTATGTGTGTCTGTCATTAGGGTCTCATTTCCTCATGCAAACTTGTGTCAGAACATTCGTAAAACCTGAATGAGCCCAGGGTTAATAGATAAACATGAAGACTTTTTGTGACCGACTGAGAAACTGTTGTCTACTCTCAAATGCACATCCAAATAACAGATTTCTGCCAAGGTCTTGACATATCATAGTTTTGTCAATTTATTTTTCTGTTGATAAAAATTCCACAACATAAGAAAACCATGAATCATCCCACTTGTAGCATGAATGCTAACCAAACCTAGTTTTATTTGTGTTCAAGCCTCATTTCTTGCACATTGCTGTTTTCGATGCTCTCTTTACCAACTGAAAGAAATTTACTTAGCGCTTATTTTGCGTCAACAGCATGCATCAAGCATAGTGCCTATGTCAAAGGAGATTTCTCCCACTTGGTAGTATTCCCCTAGAAAGGAGCTCCCATTGACAGAAGTGAGCAGCATATTGAGTATGTGAAGCAATGAGGTAATCATCCCTGTAAATGTTATCAATTTTGAGATGTTTCAACAGAGTCCTTACTCTATTTGAAAGAATCTCCATCTCTTTACAATATGCTTTCTGTCTTGATTCACCTGTTCGATATCTGCAAATAAGATGGTGATTTTTGTTATCTGTTATTGGCTTATGGATACTTCCTATAAATCTCTAACAAAAAATACGGATCACTACATGGGATTCCAGGATATGTGCAAAGAAGGTACATTCCAAGAAACATTCTGTCTAGCTTCCTTACAGTTCCATGCAATAAGCCTTACAGAGGCATCGGGAATGGTAGAGAAAGGTACAGGGTTGAATAAAGCAGTGCTTTCAGGCACAATTTGCCTTGTCCAGTGGGCTGGCAAAACACTGTAAACTCCTAGCAAAAATCTCACAAAGTAGGTGGTACACACAGTAAGTGGTAGGTGCTCAGGAAGGTGACATGACACAATAGTATTATTTTGGGGGGTGACCAAATTGTCAATAGGTGAACCAGATCCCAAGCCAGTAACTATGTAAATATATATATTTAACAAATTGGAATTGCACAAAATTGATTAAAGATGGCAATAAACTGCAACACTGATAACAGGTGATGTCACCTTGGTGGTTTAGTCCAGGGCAATTACCTATGCTCATTCTGTAGCTCAGAGGTTCCACTATTAATAGAGAACTATTTTGCTACAGAGATACGAGATGCTACCGTACAGTGGCCAGTCAAACTGGTTAAACTGAGGAAGATCTAAAGCTGCCATTTTAAAAGGACAGAGAAAGGAAGAAGTCACCTAGATTAGATGCCTAATTCTAAGACAGATAAAAGAAGGTTTTACAAGTCCTGCTCCGTATGTGAATTCTCAAACTTTAGGAAATTAAGGACCCAAATTAATTTCTAAGGCTTTTTGCTTTATTCTAACAGATATATTAGGGATAAGCGTGCTTGTTGGCATCTTGATATGGATTTTTTGGACAGGACTTTGATTGACAGTTCTAGAACTGTGAATCTTAAAACATATTTAACATTATCATGAAAAGGTTAGGAAGTTCAGAGTCTTACGTATTCACAAAAGCCAATGAAAAAGTAGAGCTCTTGTTTCCGATTTTTCTTCTCCTTCATTTGAAATAAGAAGTGAGTGAAATAAGGATAACCCCAATCGCAGCAGAAATACATTTGTCATTTGACGGATGAAGTCAAGGAATTGTTTTCAGTTTCCATACTTGTGCCTCAGGCCATTACAGCTGATGTCCATTCTATATCCATCTCATACCAAAGGGCAACATTGTTTGTCATATATCTCAAATCAAGTATATATATCTGGAGTTTAAACCAGCCTACAGTGACCAGAGGACATGGAGAATATTTTTGCACCATTTCTAATGTTCTAGTTCTGTCCCTCATAATCACTGAAGATTGGCTGGGCCGTATGGCAGCTTCTATCTTTCTTAAAACAGAAAAGGAGTGGGAAGAAAGGAGAGTGGCTGCAGTAATGTGCAGAAATATCCTTTGGTGGAACAGCAAGAGAACGTCAGGTGAGAGCTGGGCCTCACCTGTATGTGAATATAAATCTTATGTTGGGCTATGCACCAAAACACCCCAGAGATCCTCACAAATCCATATAAAGTGGGTCAGAAGATAAGTGCAACAAGCTAACAGAGAAGTTAAATAAATCCCTCGCATCATGTCTGCTGCCGAGAGTCGCGCAGAAATTCCTGTGCCAAAGGCACTTTGCAAAGAAAATCAGAGTGTGGCCTTTATACAGATTGAAGTCTCTGAGGAGGAAGTTGTAGCGTAACTTGAGAAACTCAAATGCAGTAAATCACCACAACCGGATGGCGTTCATCTGGGAGTTCTGAGGGGAAATAAAGTGAGAAAAAGCCAAGATGCTGACAAGGGGATGCCTTCTTCCCTTGAAAAACGCAGCAGCACTAGAAGGCTGGGAAGCCCTATTATGTTGCCTGTCTTCAAAAGGAGATGAGGAAAATCCTGGGAATTGCAGAGCTTTGAAGTTTACCACAGTTTTAGGGAGCCCAAGAAACCGGTTCTGAACAGTAGCTAAAGAGAGTACGGTGGACAGAAGAAACCCATGAGGGTGTCCCTCAGTCTGTCAAATGGCTTTAGGTTGGTACTAAGGCACAAGTACCTCTCTGTTTTACTGGAGTTCCTTGAGGAGTCAGCAGAGCAGCCTTCAGAGGGAGAGTGGGGTAACAGGGACTTGTCAGAGGAGGGTGGCCACGTGCAAGCAATCCAATTAGTTATAAGCAATTGCTAAAGAGGATGGTAACAAACCAAACTGAGAAAAATATCCTGAAGACAGTGTGATTCTGCAATGAATTATAAATAAGACCAGAAGTAAATATGTGAACATTTCTCTTCATAGTGAGGGGAAAGTTGAGCACCAAGCAGGGGATATTAGAACTAATTTCATTACAAATAAACAAGTTTGGATCCCAAATCCTAGTGCATTTAAAGTAATGTATCCAGAGCCTACCCTAGATCTGGATCCAAGTTGCACATGCGGTTCCTATCTTTAGAAAAGGACAAATCAGTTCCTAGAATCAAACTTGAAGAGTTCTGAGGTTTGAATACACCCTATCCAAGAACTATAGCTCGAGCCTACTTGATATATACATGTGAACTATGGGATGCAGGCATCTTTGTGCATAAAACACAAAGGAAGCACTTAGACGTAAAACTCAAAACAATTTAAAAAGAGAGTCATGGCAGAAAGTGCCCTGATACAGACTGAATGCATGAGTATTTGCTCTCAACATTAATTTGCCACAGCTAGTTGAAAGGATAGAAGTCACAAGCAAAAGGACAGTGGGAATTTTGCTAGGTTTGGAGAGCTTGCTTACCATCAAACATTTTAAATTATTTGGATTGATGTGGCTTCATACCCATTTCATTTCTTTCCTGTTTTTTTTTGTTTTTTTTTTTTTCAGTTCCTACAGGCCCTGTGCACCAAAGGCAAAGCTACTTCACTTTTAATTCACTCTGTCTCTTTTGAATTCATTAGATTTCAAAGGAAGTCAGAGGTAGGAATTAAACAAAATATAGAAAGTGGGACATTTCTGACTGGCTTGTATGCTTTCAGTGTCTAAAAAGAAAGCTTTCTTTTAAAGCAAACTGTAGGAGGGCTTGTAAAAATAGATATTTACATTTACATACTGGGACAGATCCTTAGCTGCCATGAAACAGTATTGTTCCATCATCATTAACAGATAAATCTAACCCACTATAGCTGAGAAGCTGGCTCGCACACATTACATGTGTGTTTGAAGCATGTTTAAGATTCTCTATTTTTCTGAATGCGTGGAGGACGCTGCTTCTTTCAGGTGCTTTTGCTTTTACACTAAGATGTGGAAGTTAAAGCTCTGCTGTATTTGCCTGAGGGTAATGTGTTCAGGGAGGCAGGGTGGGAAGGAAGGGTAAAGGGCAAGAGGGAGATGATAGACACATGCAACAAGGGACCAGCACAATCAGACACTCCTGGAAAAGACAGTTGGGAAGAGAAACGGGAAATGGAGTGATGCCCAATGAAGCCATGCTGAGGTCTATGGTCCTCACTTCTCGACAGCAGCTGAGCACTAAGCAATATCTACCTTCAAAGCAAAAGGGAGTTAAGCAGAGGCCGAGCAGCAACCATGCCTTTTGGCAAACACCTTGCGTGTTTCCCATTCGATAGCATGAATTGCAGGAGACCTGCTATTGATAGCAAGGTGAAGAAAAGCAGTTCTGCACTCATGTGTGCTGTTGTCAGAGTCATATAACACAGGACACAGTGTACGTGTCACATCAGATCATGCTAATAGGTGCCAACAGCCACCTTCACTCCCTCACCCTCAGTCTATCCCTGTGTGAGAGCCTGGTAAGTGTATGTGTGGAATAACAGAGTATTGCTGTGTGCTTCTGTCCACTCGGTAGGACCCTGGTACTTACTCAGATGGTACTGGACTCTGGACACATAATGTACACTGAATATCCATCATAAATAATAATTACCACAGTAGGGGGCAGCAGCCAGCTGTGGAGGAGAAGTAGGGCCAGCTGCTGGAAGAGAAGTAGGCACTGGCTGAGCATTCCGGCTGGGCACTGGGGAGGGCGAGCGGGCCGTGGCTGGCAGCCAGTGCCAGCTCACTGCCAAGAGGAGGGAGATAAAAGCACAAAAGAGGTTCACCAGAGGGAGCTGCTCCTGGCCACCCCTCAGCAATCAGCAGCGGCCCTGATCCAGGAGGAAAGGCTGATGTCAAACAGGAGCATCGTCAGCCAGTGTGTACCCACGCTGCTCGCGTACCACTGGAGCTGGTGAGCTGAGCATCAGTAAGCCCAGCGGGCCTGCTGCAGGGAAGCAGCCCTGCTCATGCCTCTGGCTTGCAGGAGAGCCCTACCTCCTCCAGAAATGAGCACAGCCTCATCCCGTTCATCTCAGCACCTCCCCAGAGGCACCTCCAGCTGAAGCAGGGTCAATACTCCAGGAACGGTGTGGAGCTGCCCAAGAGATTGATCAGTACTTTTCTGAAGAGCCCTGATACCTGGATCTCCTTGATTGCATTAGGAGGGATGTGTCTCAGCAGCACTGAAGATCCCCAGGCAGCAGCACGTTTAGCCATCTGAATTCCTCTGAAGATCTGACACTCAGGTCTTGGGGTCCCCAGGTGATATGGTAAATGGTAAACTGCACGCACTTAGTATTCCTGTGCTGTGGCTATAATTCATCGTAGTTTTTAAATATTATTCTACCCACTCAGAAGTCATTTCCGAGACCAAGCTGGTTCACCAGCCTCATTTTCACAGAATCACAGAATCACAGAATGGCCTGGGTTGGAAGGGACCTCAAGGATCATGAATCTCCAACCCCCCTGGCCGGGCAGGGCCACCAACCACCCCATTTACTAGATCAGGTTGCCCAGGGCCTCGTCCAACCTGGCCTTGAACACCTCCAGGGATGGGGCATACACAACCTCTCTGGGCAGCCCGTTCCAGCATCTCACCACTCTCCTTGAAAAGA
>PPHD01016871.1:0-15348 GCA_002909625.1 Bambusicola thoracicus
AGCAGCCTGTATTAACTTCTTAGAAGGTCTCTTCCTTTCACCAACAGCTGATCTTCTGTGATGACCAACGAGTTGCAAATGATCCTTGTGGCAGATTTCACCTATGCTTGGTCATGATAAATGAGAAACTAAGACATCCTAGGAAGATCAGGGTACTCAGACTCGTAGTACAACTTCCCTTTCACTATTTGACTCTTACTTCTCCCTATCATGCTCTGATTTTTGGAGCCTGCCTCTGAGCTTATGAATTTCAGAGCTGAGGATTCTAACAGCTGTTGGAAGGAAGAAGTGGCTGCAGGTTGCTGTGGGTTTGGGGCTGCAGTGCTGGCCTCTGGCATGTCTCTGCTGACTGCATGTGACTGTGAGAGAATTCACACGCTTTTAGAAGATGCAGTCCCAAGAAATCAAGGAACTTATCATACAGTGATTTGGATGAAGAAACCAAATAGCCAACCCAACCCCAGCTAGTTCTTGTAGACTACTAAGGACAAAATCATGACATCTCCATTTGGTTCTTTGCAAGGCAATTCTGCTCTCTGATCCTCAAAGCACAAAATTCCATAGGAAGAGAAAATTAAGGACTGCAATCCATAACCCTACTGAATTCTAACTGTTGTGGACTCAGCAGGGAAATGGTCTTATAGGGCATGTAGTTTTCCATACCTCTGCATCAAGCCAAATCCTTGTTGTCCTGCAGGCAATAATTACCTGCTGTGCCTTCTGTCCTGCAGAGGATAATCATCTCCTCACTTTTCCTTTTGCAACCTCCTGTAACTCTCCACCCACTCCTGTGTTTTTGAAGCAAATAGCTAGCATCACAGTGTGTGGGATGATAGGATCCTGTGGCATCATAATTACCACCCTCTGTTCTTTTGTGCTTTAATCAAGACCCTCTGCTGGCAAACACTCCAGTCTCTTCTCCTGTTGCTCTGCAGTGGGTGCTTCTCCCTTTGAGATGCTTCTTGTCTTTAAACCTCATGAAATTTACCTTTTCTGATGGCACCCCTTCTCTGCAAAATAACATGCTATAGTGACACTATAGAAAATACCTGAGGTTTCGGCCAGGGTTCCTCAGCAGCCTGTGGTCAAGAAGCTTCCTTGCAGTTCATTTCCCAGCCAAGGAGCAGCACCTCCAGCATCTTCAGCCTTCCTGGTATTTACCCCCTTTTCACCAGCCTCTCCTTCCCATCTGATCTCCTGCATTCGTTGCTGAGAGTTACCCTTGTTCCTTGTGAGTAAATCATCTCTGTGTGGTTCAAGCTGATTATTTCTTTTACAGGGGAACAAGCTAGCAAACAGTAGCTAAGAAATGACCACAGACTTGCTCTGCTGCTCCTGGTTGCCAGGAGCTGACTTTGCTCTGATATTTGCTGGCTCCAAACCACAGCTTTCTGACCTGAGCAGTGGAGCAGAACCATTAGCCATATAAGTGCAAGGCAAGGGTTGTATTTTGGATTATTTCAGATTATCAAATTCTCAATCTCTGGGTTTAGTATAATCACTGTTTTTGTTAGCTTCTCTCTGCTTCCACAGCAGAGAGAAGCATTTCAACACAAATCCTTCCCAAAATGAGGTTAGATCCCACCTCAAAGTGTTCTGACTGCTGTAAAGATGGAGAAGGTGAAGGTAATAACTGAGACACTGGAATGGGCTGCTCAGGGAGGTGGTGGGGTCATCACCTCTGGAGCTTTTCAAGACAAGTGTAGATGTGGCACTGAGTGATGTTGTCCAGAGCAGTCACAGGAATGGGCTGATGGTTGCACTCGATCTTTGTGGTCTTTCCAACCTTTTATGATTCTATGAAAATGCCTGTCTTGGCAGTTGGCTGTAACTACTAGCAATGCTGTAACTAGGACTTTGACCTTTTCAGTTCGTGGAAGAGAAGGTTGAGTGATGGAATCATAATTTGTAAGCATCTATTTTGGCTGCTGCATCAAATATAAGAACATCTAATGAGTTCCACTGGCATGGAACTCATCTCAGCAAATTCAGACTGGAAAGGAGTTGCAAGTTTTTAATAGGCAGCTATTTAAACACTGTAAAAAAAAAAAAAGTCCAATAGTGGGGTAGACTTGCAACTTTAAAGGGGTTTTTGCTTTTCAAACATCTTACAGACAGTGAGAATCTCAGCATTAATTCTTAGGCAGAGAAGCAAATTTGCTTTTTGAATCCAGTATGTAAAAACTCATGCGGAGACTCTGAGAAGAGATGATAATGTCAGGAATATGTTCAACAGTAGATGAGAGCTGAAAATCTCTATCTGTTGATGTAGTGAATAATGTTGGGCAATGCTCAGCCATGAGGCTGTAATGCCGCCTGCAGGATTGTAGTGACAGCGTGAACAATGAGTGGTGCGTTTAGAGCTGGAGTATTTATTCCTATGGGAAGGCAGCATTTAGTCCTTATGTTCACATTCATCAGAGCCTGGTGACGGCATCTGATTTTTGTATTGTAATCCTTTGTGCAGACTGGAAATCTGGAGAAAAGAACAGATCTGTCAGCAAGATTATTCAAATAATCCCTGCTGGGGACTTGTGCTTCTCTTCTGTTCTTCCCTGGTTTGGTTGTGCATTTTGAGATCTATTTTGAAATGCACGCTTGCTGTTCCTGGCTGTCAAGCCAGAATTAAGGCTGACATTTGCCTGTGGGGTTTGTCTTCACTGCTGGGGCAGGACTGTACTCTGGGGAAATAAAAGAATAGTTGCACCTGTTTTGCTGAATTCAGCAGTCCCTGATATTTTCTTGGTGAGAAGTGCTTCCCATTGTGAACACACTACAGACTGTCTTTGAGAATCAGCAGGACTACACAGTACTAATCTTGACGTTTCTGAAGTTCTGGCTGGTTCCCACCATTTGAGTCAAAGAGTGAAGAAAAACTGTGACTTCAGATGCTAACAGTGAGCTGCACATCCACTGCCACCGGTGTTACAGCCTCTGTAGACTGGGATGAGAAGGTAACTGCTGTTATTTCCAGGTCCAGCCAAATTCAGTGCTATTGGATAGGAATCCACATGGAAGCCAGGAGGGAACTGAGCAGTCAGTCAAAGCATGGGTCTGTCTGGGGCCTGGAGCTGCCAGCAGCCAATCCAGTGAGGAATGTGCTGTGAGAAGGATCTGGACTAAAAAGGTCATCACCAGTCCTTGTATGCAATATGGCTGGGAAATAAAACCATAAAATAACTTCACCTTCACCCGTAGGCAAAGCAACAAATACTTTGACAGTTAACTATTGGGTAGTGAGCCAGAATTCCTCCTTTGACAATCTAAAACAAACTTATAGGTGTTGGGGATGTCAAGCATTTTCAGGCATGCAGACTACTAGCCCTTAATACACTTGCCCTTCTCTAACTGGCCATGTTTGCTAAAGGTTTGTTTTTCATTGTGTTCCCCAAGGAGGCTGGTTTCTCAGCAGGATGCAGTGTTGGCTAGCAATGACCCAATTAGAAATCTGGGCACCTCCACTGTTAATTTGGGAAGTAAATCTAATTAAAAGCAAATATTTGGATGCAGAAATGGGAATGGGATATGAGATTTGTACTAGCATCTGTCATTGGTCCTGATTTGTTCCTGCTTTAACAGAAACCCATTTAGATCTGCAGAGATTTCAGGATCTCCTTTGAAAGGGAAATATCCCTCAGACTTCCTTCTTTCATGATGTTCTGTTTGCCACTTCAATAGAAATGTCTGCCATCTTGACCATCATGTTGAAATGACTGAAAGGAAAGTCCATTGCCAAAGGAATTGTTTTGAGAAATTACCCCAAAGTGAAGTGAATAGGTATGAAGACTGCTGCAATGCTGGTAAATGTATGGAGCTGGTAGATGCACTCAGTGTGCTGGGGGGACTCTGAGTTGTACTTCTGGGAGTAGGGGTCCGGTCTGCCTGACAGGCAGTGATACTTACTCTGATGAGAAAATCAAAGAGCTGATTATTAGCTATGCTAAAATCCTATTAGATTCCTCTTGTAGATCAAAGGGCCCTTTAAAGAGGGAGGAGCTGATTCCCCTGAAAATAGCTCCTGCTCAGCATGAGGCTTTCGTGTAAGCGGTAAGATCTGACTGCTGGGATATGGTACAAATGTGGTTATTCTCTACTGGTTAGAGTTTTTCTCAGTGGGAGGAGGCACCCTTTGGCTTGCTCTGTTGTGCACGTGGGGCTCAGCCCCAGTGTGGGGAGCACAAGAAGCTTGAGTTAAAAGCGACTTCAGCCCTCCCCACCTAAGTGTTGAAGGGCTGTAGGTGGGATTTGCATGCCAGAGCTCAAAAAAATGTGACCAGCAAGTCTAACAACCCTATTTATTCTACCCTGTTGATAGCTGCCTTCATACTATTAATTTTGAATGTAGTTCATGGGAAACATAAGCAATGCTTTGTAAAATGGCTGATAGAAATCTGAAGGATCTCTAAGTTCTGTTTGTTAGTGCAGGGATCAGACCCTTAGTATGACTTCTGTCCTGTGAGCAGACAGGCTTTGTTCATTGAAACTGAACATCCCAATTGAAGCAAAGAAAGTGATTCTCTTACTTCTGCTATTTTTCCTTGCTCTTTCATATAGTGCTGTTATTGGATTTGTTATGAAGCTTTTCATACAAGTGAAAGAACAGGAGAAATCAAATGATGGTGAAATAAAGGCATGTCTATAACTAACTTCATCTAGGTCCATAAAAACCTATTTGGGGAGATGTGTATGATGTGCAGATGTGGGAATGGTCAGAGTTGTTTCATTCTACATGTCATCTATCATGAAGGATGGAAACTTCATTCCTTCCTCACTCAAAGAAAACATGTATTTACATTTCTTATGAAAAAGTTGACATAGGGTTTAGCTTTAAAGACCACCTGTGATGATTTCCTTTGTTGACTGCTGGCTGAGTGTTGTATAAGTGTTGGTGAGGATTTGTATCATCAGTCTCTGCACCTTAAGCTAATATTTCCAGATATATCTTCTAAAGTGGTGCTGGATGCTGATGTGAAATTTGTTGTCCTTTTAGGGCACTAAACTATGGACAAGAAGCTGGTCACCTGTGAGTGGGAGCAGTCTCTTGTCACTCTGTTCCATCTTGATTCGCAGTGCTGAGTTTGTGTGTGCCCATCTTGTCCTTTCACCTGGCACTGCTTCAGTTTCAGAGGTGGCAGTGATGGGGACAAACTTACCCAACACAGCTGCTACAGTGTGTTTTGTTTTGGGGTGATGCATCATCTGAGCTGGCAGTGAGCGGAGCCCTGCCTACAGCACAGGGACAAATCTTTCCAAGTGAAGTCAACTGCTGTCAAAAGAGGAATAGTTTATGTAGGTATGAAACCTGACTACTGATAGTGCCATTTTGGGTGAAGAGAAGGAAGGCACATCAAGAAGGCCTGTTATCAGTTGTCATTCAGGCAAATAAAAAAGCAGCCAAACAAACAAGGATATTATCCCAACTAATCTTTTTCTTCCTGCAGCATGCAGATGCATATGTTGTATGGATAGGTGTGCCTTTTTTCTTCGACACCTGTAGAAATTCTGAAGCTAGGCTGCTTATAACTTGGGCCAGTCAAACAACATCCGTCTTCTGCAGATTCTTCTTCAATATACAAGGCAAAGAATTAGATGAATGTGTGTGTGAAGTTAGCAGGGCCCAGTGGAACGAAGCTCGGTCTGGTCATCCTTCTCTAGCAAGATCTTCTCTCACATGACAGTAGATGCTCCCCTTGCGCTGTCTTGCTACTTCTCCTCCTCCAGTCTCTCTCTCTCTGACACATGCCAGAGCTGAAAAGTTATCCCTGCACCTGGCTTTTGGGTAATTTTTGAGAGTTTGTGGACATTCTCATGGCTTAAAGCAGTAGATGTTCTGTGAGCAGATGTGACTGTGCAGCATCTTTCTCTCGTGTTCATTTATAGTGATAATCAAGATGTTAGCACCTTCTGTGGAGCTGATGCTCATTTCAGATGAAATTTGTGGGTGGACTGCATTATCTTGATTGACCTCTCAGCACAGATTGCGAGTGGCCAGCTGCCTGTACACAGAGAAAGGGAATGATAAAGCAGTGCAAACTCAGCCTGCTCTATCATACAGCATAGAATCATTTGAATTGGGAAGGACCTTTAAAGGCCAACTCCCCTGATGTGATTAGGGACACTTATGGCTAGATCAATATGCTCAGAGCCTGGTCCAGCCTGCATCATCTGCACCAGATCTGCACTCTTTGATAGGACTGGTGCCCAGAAATTGTATGTCTGTACTCAATTCCATTGATACCACTCATACTAAGAAACTATATTCTTACTGGCATGGAAGTCCTGCAGCTCTGGCAAGCTGATTTAAATGTTCTCTGTTGCTGAAGCACAAGAAAAAAGCAAAAACCCAGAATTGGTATGATCCTGTTTTGTCTATCAAGGGCTCCTGTGACAGCATATTTCTCACCCTGCTCAACATTTTCTGCAGGAAGAGCTGGCACAAGTTGGCAGGGACAGAAGCAGCCTCTCCTGCTCGCTCCTTATCCAACCGGAGCATGCACTAATTCAGAGGCTCTTTGACAAACTGAACCAAGATCAGATCTCTGCAGAGCCTTGGTGCTGTTTTGTACTCCTCCTCACTTGGTCCTTATGGAGTGAGCCCATTCCCACTGTGAGATCCAGTGGTGAGCAGTGTGCATGATGCATGCGTGAGTGCCTGTGGTTTAATGGATGACTGCACAGGGATGCTCCCTGTGTGGTTATACGGATGTACCCACTGTTTACAGTCCAAAACTGGGGAAAAAACTCCAGAAAAGTACAAGTCCTCTCTCAAGAAATTCAAGGACAGGCACAGATTACAGAGAAGGAGGTGAGACCACTGGCTGCCAACAATTAGATTCAGCAGGATGGAAGGTGTTGTATGGCAAAGTGACAGGAAGCTGCTCACCTAATGGTAATTCCAGCCTTGTGTTTGTGGCTGAAAACTGTTCACAGGGGATATGAATATGAACGAAAGGTGTGACTGTCCCACCTCTGCATGTGAATTTCCTGCTGGTGGGGCCAGAGCAGGACCCAATGTTCCTACAGCACCTACCATTGAGCAGTTTTTGAGAAGGAACTCCAGCCTGTGTGATCATGGTAATGCCTGACTGGTGTGCTCAGCCATCCAGGGAGAAGGAAGAAGGGTGCAGCACCATGGTGCACAGCTCACCTGTATTGCAGAGCAAGGCCTGATGGTTGCAGCTAGCCCGTCCCATTGCATGGAGGAAGAGTCCTCATCCTGATGTCAGCATCAGTTTTTGTCACACATCTTCAGTGTTTATCGCCAGTCAACCTCAGAAAGGCTTCCAAAAGTGTTCCCTTTGAGTGGTTTCAAAGAACAGTGCTTTTTGGTCTTTTGGGTGGGGGCTTCACAGCAGCAACAGTTTCATTGTGAAAGTATTCACATGTAGCCTGTGTCTGGGAGGAGATTTTTCTGATATTCCCTGGGAGGAGGCAGAGTGGAGGTGTACAGACAAGAATCACCTTTTGGAAAGCAGCTGACCAGTAGAACTGTCAACTGGAAGAGGAATGAGATGTCTTTGAGCCCCGACACTGCTGTGCTGAGGCAGTTCTTCACCTTCAGCATCCACTGACGTCTCAGGCGAAGCTTGCAAAAGCATCTCCAGAACCTACAGTGGTCTTTGAAGTGAATGTAGATATGCAGAGACACGTCCTACATGGGTGTTTCACCGCCGGTCCCGGGACCACCTTCCCCATGCCCCAGTTCCGGAACCGAGCTCCGCTTCCCCACGTGTCCCCACCTGTGGCATCGACGGTGACACATCTGGGCTGCGCGCCCCCTCCCTTCCTCCCGGAGCGGAACAGCTGTCTCCATAGCGACGGGGAGCGGCGGGGGGGCCTCGGTGCCGCCGCCCCGCCCCGCCGTACCGAGCCGCCGCGGAGCCGAGCGGAGCCGGCGCAGCCCCGCGGAGGGCAGCGGCAGCGCGGGGCTATGGGGACGAGAGCGGGGCTGTGAGCGCGCTGCCCCCTCCCCGGTACCACCGCAGCTCCACGGGAGAGACCCCGCGCGGTGCCGCCTGGCCCGGCTCGGCTCGGCTCGGTTCGGATGCGGCCATGGGCAGTCGCTTCTCCAGAATCCCCGCGCTGCCCCGCGGCGGGCAGGGCCGGCTGCACCGCGCCCGTCACCACCACCTCAAAGGTACGGCTCGGCCGGCAGCCCCGGCACCCGTTGCACCCCGAGGTGGGATGGGCACCCGGGCAGGACGGAAACCATGCGCCGCGCAGGGACCCCAGTTTGGGATGAGCACCCGTGGGTGCTGCGGGGTGGGATGCCCTACACCTGGCACTCCGTGTGCGGGTTCCCTTCGTGTGCTGCTGAGCTCCAGGAAAGGACGGGGACAGCGTGTTGGAGGTGACAGAGCACCGAAGTGTCCCCAGGTGTTTCCCTGCGAACGACTCCTTTGGTTTGGCATCTTTTCTGGGTGCTTTGGAAATCTGTGTGGTGTGGGCTGTCAGTCCCGTTTACAGGAGAGCTGGGGATGTTAGGGGTGTCCTGCCCAGCTTGTGTGGTTATTCTGAAATCCCTCTGCCGAAATCGTGGAGCGCCATCAGGACCCAATCGGATGGGGCTGACTTGTGTAAGGCGAGCAAGTGGGAGTGACTGCTGAGGTCTCCTCTGTCCCTGCCCTTTTTTTGCCCCCTTTTGCTGTAGCAGAAAACAACCTGTCCTTCTGGAAGGGGATTTCTTGGGCAGCAGCACACTGTGTGTGTGTTTGATGTGACCTTTTGTTAAGCACACTTATGCAGACGAGGCACAGAATGATGGGGAGAGGATGTCCAACAACCCTCTGTAAGCAGGTGCTGTTCACACAGCCGTTTCAGATGGTCAGTACTTGTTGCATCTTCCCTGACGTTGTGGAATATGCACCTGCCAGCATGGGAAATAGGGATGTTGGTATTCTCCCTCAAATGCACTGAGCTTTTGGATGCTTCTTTGGTATGGTTGAGGGGAGCGGAATGGGTTAACGATGAGCTGGGCAACTGGTTGCCATATAGAGGGATTCTCTGGTTATCCTTCCCTTCTACCTCTCTGCTCCCTTGCTCTGTGTCTGGATGGTATAGAGCAGTTGCATGAGCTGAGGGTGATTATACCATGTCTTTTTTAATGGCCGTGTGAGGAGATGTGAGGAATGCTTACCTTTCTGCCACAGACAGTGGCTGTGCTTAGAATTAAACCTGCAAGGAGAGGGTATTGAACTCTACACGGTGAACCTTCATCCCCTGTCAATGCAAACCAGAAGGTACAAGTGATGCTGTAGTAGCTGGTGTGCAATTGTAAAGTGCCAGGGAGGATTTATCTCCACGAATCGTGCTGTCAGCTGGAAGTCTTTCTGGAGCAACCTTAAGCAGATAAGAATTTATTAACTGGAGCCAGAAGGGACACTGCCACTTAATCCATTATCAGTGGCTTACGTGAGCTTTCTGAGATGCTCTGTATGGATTGCCCGACTAGGGGTGTGTGTGTGGGGGGGACTAATGGCACTTTTGTTTGTCTTGTTCTACCTTTAATTTCCATTTTAATTAAATGCCTACCTGTGCCAAGGCGGCAAGTAGAAATATTCCCTATCTGCAATGTAGCAGAACAGTGAAATCATTTTAGTTTCGAGTAAAGAGTAAGATGCCTTTGTTGTAAAAATCAAGCGACTGCCAGGGACAATATGTGCCTTTTCTGTCTTTTTTGAAACCAAACTGCCTCAGGTCCTACATTTAAATGCAGAATAAACAAGTCTGATTGGATCTGACAGGTTCCTGTAAAATGGTCTGGAGGCAGAGCAGTGAAAGTACGAATGTCACACAGTGGTGTTACGAATCTGCCATTTAACATTTTGTAATGTGCATTCTAATTGAAGGTCCCCGGTTCTGCCCTGGCTGCCTGGCTCTGCAAGGGGTGCAGAGCTTTGTAATGCAGCCACCACGGAGCACTCTCCCACTGGGTGCCCGGGCTGATAGTCTCCTTCTTGCTGAAGAAGCCGCACTATGGTGATCTGGGGGCTGTGAAGTCAGTTTCTGCCTTATGAGCTCATCTCTGCTGTATAAGAAGACCTCCATGCCGAGTAGATCTGCTTCCCACATGCACTGAAAGTTTTACGTTTCCTTTCCTGCTTGTCCTGCTTAAAAATGTTCCTCTTTAGTTGAGCAGGTCTTCTGAAGGTCATGTGATGTTTTTGGTGGTACTGAAGGCGTAACACAGCAATAAAACCCAGAACTCCAGGCTGATTGCTTTAGAGCTGCTTTCAGAGCTGGGCAGTGCTTTAGGATGGGATCTGCCCAGCCCTCTATAAAAGGGCTTTGAGTTGCTGTTCAGTAGAAATCGCTAGATGCAAGGTCTCGAGGACCTCTTCTAAAGCATTCGGTCACCCTCAGTGCTGGCGTCACTGTTGTGCCTGCAGGCTTTAATCAGTGAACCATAGGGTGGTTGGGTTGGAAGGGACCTTAAAGCCCACCCAGTTCCAACCCCCCACCATGGGCTGAGTGCCAACCAGCAGGTCAGGGCCCCAGGTGGCCTTGGGAAGCTCCAGGGATGGGAGGCCAGTGTGGAGACAGTGAAAAGTAAAGTCAATGGAACAGGAGGCATCTGGGACTTCAGCTATTCTAATGCCTGATCAGGTGTTAACCTTAAAGTTAACAGCCAGTAGCTGGAAGGAGGTCATCATTTGACACTATAATGATGAGACTGAAGTGAGATTATTGTCAGCATTCCTGTGAATTCTTCACCTCCCATAATGCAGATGTAGCTGTTTCCTTGGGATGACAGAAGGTGACCCGTTGTGTACTTTCTTAATGAGCAAAAGGCGGTGATTATCTGATAACGATCTCCTTATGATGTCGACTGACAAACTCCAGCAAATATTTGCTCTCCACCCTCTCTGAAGCATCGTTTGTGACTGCCACCAAAAAAGGTGTGTGTGTGTGTGTGGCTGTTTGGTGTAGAATGCAGTGTGGGCTGCGTACCCTCTCTGGGCTGTGGTGCTGCTGTTCCAGGATGCTAGGAATACTTTTTTGCTGATTTTTGGGCCAGAGGTGAGGCATGGAACTTCAATTCCACCTCCTGGGCTCTGTGGGGAAGTGAGTTTATATCCTCACGTGTCTTCCATGTCCTCAGCGGTAAGGCTTAGCCAGTTCTGTGGACCGCAGATCAATATTATGTTGTAGAAGCTAAGAGGCATTACTGTCTCCTCTCTTTAGTCCTCTCCTCCAGCCTGTCAGGCAGGTTTGCTGTTCTTTCCTGAGCCTCCTCTTGCCTCCGAAGGCTGCATTGTGTGGTGAGTGACAGCCTGCAGGATTTCTTCCTATCATTTTTTCTCATGGGTTAATGCACCTGTGTTATTTATGTAAAAGAATGCATGCGCTACAGTCGAGACAGCCTGAGGTAGTCAGAGAGACGCTCTGCTCAGTGTTAGCTGATTACTCATGGGTTATTCTCTATTATTTGCATGGCAGTGGCATCTGGAGGCTCCCATGGAGATCTGAGTCATGCTGGGCTGGGTGCTTCTGTGGTCCCTGACAGAAAACTGCTCTGTACGTGCTGTTCAGATAACTCCAACTCATGCGCCTGGGTGATCTCTGCAGGGCACTCTGGGGTTTGTGTCTCTGGAGTACTCTGTGAAGCAGGCTGGTACCTTGGTAGGGCAGTCCTGGCCAGTGGGGATGCCAGTCATGATGATATGCCTTACAGCCTTATGTAGTTTTAGCCTGCATTTTTGCTCTCGCTGTTCTGAATGTTATATGTCCCATTGACACATAAATAAGTTGGACATTTTTCTCCTTTTGCTGGTATTTTATGAGTCTCTGAAATAATTGCAGAAGATAGCGATCTGCCTAGTGTACACATTGCAAGAATTATGTGTTGTTGACAGGAAAGAATATTGCAATGCCAACTCAGTTTCTTGCACTTGCAAGATAAAAGCCAAGTGGGGAGTAAAAGGATGTGAGCAGCTGATGAGCACTGGGGACTGGAGGTAGAGGTGCAAGCACAGCATTGAGAGAAATGTTGGTAGCGATGTCATGGGTTCACTTCAGCTCCCATTACTGTTGTAATTGATTCTTCCTCAAAGTATCATTTCATTTTAATTCCTGCCTTAGGAAGTTGGAAGGTTTGCTGTTCCAGGCTTTGAACATTGCCTTCAGCTTCCTGCCCTTCTGCTTTCATTCTGCCTTGGGTTTTGCATTTCCCTGACCACTGGTGTGCCTGGGTTGTAGGTGGAAGGGTTGGCCTGGTTCTGGTTCTTAGGTTTATATGACCTTTTCTCAAGCACTCTGCTCTTTATCCATGTTGCTGAACTTTGATTTATTGCATTTAAACTGCCTAAAATTGCCCAGTGTTCCAAACACAGCAATTTATTGATGTTGCTTTTCTTTTCAGTTCTCCTTTTTATAAGGTACAGGAGCCACTTGGTGAAGCAGGTAATGGTGAAGCCTGTCAGAAATTTCCCAGGAAATCACGTGGTGCTTTGCTAACAACATTTCCCAAGGGAAGACCTAGGAACCAAAATAGGCTATTGAGCTGAAAATATTAGCCCAAGTCTCAGTAGCAGTTAAAAAGCAAATGTGATATTAGGAATTATAAGGGAACCCAAACAGAAATAGAGGCCACAAGTACACTGTTGTATAAATCTGAGTCTAGTTCTGGTTCTTCACCTTTCACCATCTTAACTTTCACCATCTTAAAAAAGATAAATGAGAACCAAAACCAGAAGGGCAACAGGGGTGGATAATCAAAGGTCTGGAATAATTTAATGTAAGGAATGATTGAATAAGCTTGAACTCTAACTTCTGATATGGGTGGTAAATGGCAGAGATCTAAAAGTCACGACTGACACACAGAAAATGGACAGAACTCCACTCTTCACTGTCTCTTCCAGTACAAGAACCAGGAGGACGTCCAATGGAGTTGGTAGATTCCAGGTCCCTTTGAACAGAAAGAGGCTGCAGCCATCTACAGTGACTGGTAGCTCTCAGAGCTCATTAATAGTAGATGTTATAAGTGCAAAAATGGGTCCAATTTTACAGGAGATTGGAGGAGGTCATGAAAGAGGAATTCTTTGAAATTTGCTACATACAAAGACCGCACATTCACCCTGCTCTTATGGGCTTTCCTAAGACTACCCATATTCGGCTGATAATGACAATGCTGAGCTGAGAATTCAGAAATTCTCCACGCCGGTGACAGAGGGAGCTGGGCTGTTCAGAGACTGCAGTGATGGCTGGAGGCATACAGCCTGCTCCTGCTGTTGGCCAGCTTGTAGCTGGGTACATCCTCTTTGCTGTGAGCATCCCTGCCTGGGTGTTGGCGGAGTGGTTCATCTCCATGGCAGCCTCAGAGTCTCGAACAGAACATCCGGGCTTTATCTGGGAGACAGCAGGGATTGCTGTGAGGTCCACATGCAAACTCCCACTGTGTCTCCCATGGGTGAGGCTGTGCCTCCTGCATCCTGGAGTTTTTAACAATAAAGGTGCTTTTGCATGGGTTGGCTTTTTTGAGTAAGAGAAAGCAGTTTCTCTTAGTTTACTTTGATGCCCCAAGGGAGGAGGGGTCTAAGCAGCCCCTACTTTGTTTAGTTTCCAAGACTACTGAAATGCCAGATTTTGTGGAGAATTCTGTATCTGGGGAAGGTTTCTAATACAGAGGCTTGGAAGATTTCAGATTTGGCAGCTGTTCTTACCTACTGCTGCTAGGATAATTGCAGGAACCAGCTACTTCTGCATCACTGAAATTGTTGCCCATGGCAAGTACACAAGTACATGTTGTTATGTTTACGGTATGCAACTTCGCTGTGGTTACTTGTTTCAAGGTGAGGATCCGTGTGTTCTCTGGCTTAGGCTGCCTTGAAATTTTAGAACAACTGAGGAATGCAGTTCTGAACTGTCCTGAGGAGTGGGGTCTGCAGCACCCGTGTTTTGGTAGCACCTCCATGCTGCAGACTCCATCTGTGGCTGATCTGAGATTAACCTGATTGATGGCGCCTTGCACACAGTCAGTGACAAATCCCAAAGTCGTTTCTGACTTTAATCATGGCACTGTGCAGGTGCTTAGTGCTGTGCTGCAAACTGACAAATCCCAAAGTAGTTTTGGGGACAGGAGCTGAATTTTAAACTGACAGCCTGGCAATGGTTAAAGCTTCTGCTGTGACTGCAACATGCATACACAAACCTAACCTGCCTCGTAACCTAGATACATAGGGTACTGCTGGCTGTGTAGATGGGGAGGAAAGTAGGCACGTGGATCATATTTGAAGGTCTAGGTTGATGCATCTCTGTAGTTAAAATTGAGCCAGGGCAAGTTTTCATCTCCAATCACTCATGGGCATCTCTAGCTGGTAAAAGCAAGTTGTATATAAGGTTCTAGTTCATATTTGTATAATATTAGTTATCTGGCCTTCCAGTGACAGGATTAAAATAGGATTGTGTTCTAAAATTACAGAGTAGAGGATGCCATGGTGGCATTATGTGCATACAACACTGTTAGACAGCCTCGGTTCATCTCTTTGCTGAAGCATGGGGAAGGATTCTCAGCTCACTGGCTCAAACCTCAGAGCTATTTTATGCAAAAATCTGGAAAGTAAATGTTAATAGTTCTCAGTCAGCCTCTCAGATAAACTACTGTGCAATTTTTTGTTGGTTTAAAAAGCCCAGTGCTTCACACGTTGTGTAAACATTTTTTGGAAAGCTAACACTAAGATCTTAGACAAAATAAATTATGAAGTTCTGGCATTTCTTGCAGAGTTTCTCTCCTCTCTTTGTTCCTTCTTATTCAGTATTTGGGTTTCGTGCTGCTAACACTGACACTTCCAGCTGTTCCTGCATGTGTGGGCTTACACACATGTGCACGGGCATAGGCAGGGATTTCCTGCTGCCTGTTGAACTCATCACTTGACTGGTACAGCCAGAACACACGCGCTGTCTAGCATTGAGTCTAGAGAAGACTGGCAATTTGCTTGCAATTTTCCAGTTGCATTACAGTCCTTTTGGCAGAGCAGTGAATGGGGAGCTCTGTTAACCATCCAGGGCCAGCTACTGCTGGTGGGACAGGTCTGTGGGCTGGCCATGGGATGGCTGCAAGCATTCTCTGTCCATCGTAGGTGGAAAGACTTTGCCTTGTTTGTGCTCTCTGTGTTGTGCCACCTGTTGCCTGTCTCGTGAAGGGGGATTGGAGGCAACCTATCACATGTAATTAAAGCTTTATATCTGACTTGGGAAAATACTGCTGCGTATTTTACTAGGCAGACCAGGAGAGTATGCTGGGAAGCAGTTGTGTGAGTGATTGAAGAGGGAGAAAGTTGATGAAATTTCCATTGGCGCACCGAAAAAGTTTCTACCCTTGGTGTGTCTTAAAAAAAAAAAAAAAAAAAA
>PPHD01016872.1:0-15348 GCA_002909625.1 Bambusicola thoracicus
AAAAAAAAAAAACAAAAAAAAACAGAAAATTCTTACCCTCTCCCTCTTAAAGACACAAAAAGCTGAAAGTGAACACATTGGAGAAAGTGTAAAGAAAAGTGTCTCAAAAAAAAAAAAAAAAAAAAAAAAAAAAAACCACTGTGGGCGCTCTTTACCAATAACAGAAGAATAGCTGTCTTTGCTCTCACTGGAGCAACCTTAAATTTTCA
Source organism: Bambusicola thoracicus (assembly GCA_002909625.1). Taxonomy (NCBI): domain Eukaryota; kingdom Metazoa; phylum Chordata; class Aves; order Galliformes; family Phasianidae; genus Bambusicola; species Bambusicola thoracicus. The sequence continues at coordinate 210 of PPHD01016872.1, forward strand.
TAAAATCAAGTCCAGTAGGGCCAATATCCAAGTTCTGGGGTTGCCCAGAGGATAAGGTTTGTCAGACTATAATCTTTGTGGAAAAGTTGTTCCTTGACCTTTTTTGGCACTGTATGTCTACTGCAGCAGAGGGAGGTCAAAAGTGCACTAGTTGTTAGCACCAAAGATGAAGCTTAACCAGACACTGAGAGCAATGATTGTCAAATGGCTCCATTTGCAAGACAAGAAGTCTATCCTTAGCAGAGCAAGGGAGATGAAAGAGATTATTTTCTAGGGGTCAGATTTGTTCTTCTTTTCTGACCTCTCTCAAGATTGCAAAAGAAGTGGTAAGAGTTTTCTATAGCAAAGAGGCACTACAAAGAAAAATGGGACAGTGTTTTCCTCATCTTGTCTCTGCTAGTCTTCCACCCACAGTTAAACACTGTTACTGTTTTCTTCCCTTTCCTTCCCTTCCTTCCCAGTGCCATCTTTATTTCATCTATTGGTCACAGGCCCCACCCCACCATGGTACAAATAAAAATCTTACATGACGACAGAGTCTTTTGTTAGTGTTATCAGAATCCCTACTGCTAAACAAACCAACCTGTATCAATAGGTAGACAGAATTCAGAAGTCACTGCAATGGTACTATAGTACTTTACAGCAGTATTTCAGTTTATTTTTAATTACTTGCTACAGGAGCAAGCAAAACACATCCAAAAGCTATTCTGGCTCTAGATGTTGAATTTCTGAACATGAAATAAAAAATACATTTTTGAGCTATCAGTGAAAACTTCTAGTTATTGTAAATTGATAAGATGTAGTATTATCCATTCAAAATTATGTATCTTTTAAAATAAACCATGAAACACATCACCTCTCAACTCTTTGGTAAAAGATTAGGATCATGGATAAATGAAAGGGTTATTATAAGGCAAGTGTGAAGCAGTTACTGTGGGGTTTTTTGGTTTTTTTTTTTTGTGTGTGTGTGTGTGTTTTGCTTTTCAACAATGACCTAAAAATCAAGTTTGTTGTAATTTGCCAAGATTAAGGAGGAGGAGGAAAAGAAAAATTCTACATAGAGATAACTTGGAAATACGTGCAGAGCAGTTGTCTGGGAATATGGAATAAAACTCCCTCAGTTACCACAAAAAATGTTACTATTGATTACATTTTTGAATACTGCCTTCTTGACAGAGTAGTTAACAATCCAGATGTCATTTGATAAATGTGCCTGTACTGACAAGCTCAAGTTATGGCCAAATGCTTCAAAATTACGCAATATTTTTTCAAATGCAGTGGGTCAGTAGGATGTAAGGCTAAGAAAAGAGGAGGAATTCTGACAGTAATGAGCTACATTGTTTAGCTTCAAATGGGATTTCACGTACCTTTGCAAAGCTCTCTATCATAGCAATGGATTCTGTGATTATTTTTCTTATGATTTTAATTTATGTTTTACTGTCAGTCATCAGTGTTTGTTTAACACGTGGAACAGTTCTATTTAAACATTCCTTCAAGCTACTTGGCTAAACTTGCTATCCATTGGGTGCCTCAGAGGATGAATTATTGAAATCTAAGCAGATTAATGCCTCATGCTTATTCCCATGGCTAATGCACAATTTTGCAGTTGGAATAAGAGTTTTAAGCCAGAACTTTAAATGATGGAAAATTTTGCCTGTCTTATAAAGTAAATAGGTTCTAGTTGCCTTTTCAGTTAGGGAGGAGCTGCTAGGAATCCCGTAATATGGGAGGGATGTAGCTCCCATGAGACCACTGATGTAGCTTTTCAGTAACTAAAGCAGGTCAGCCCCTGAGTTGAAAAGATAACCTAGGAATGAAGATCATTACAGATTTTTGATCTTGTGCTTGATTATCTTTACATCAGGACGTGTTCTTGCGTAATGAATCAAAAACCATCTTCAGTGAGACAAAAACATCAATAGTTTATTCCAGTTCCTACACTGCTTCAAAACACTACTTTCCTAAGAGCTAGAAAATTTCTTCCACTTTATTTTATTTTCCGTGGACATGAACCATTATCAACAAGATGCTGATGACAGTTATTATATAAAAATATTTTATGGGTAAGACACGGCACATTTCTGTCTTGTTTAATCAAAGATATTAAATGGATATTCAATGTCTTCAGTCTTATAAGTGCCACTTTTGCTTGATTCTATTAACCCTTGCCCTCTAACAGTTGGTCCCTACTTCTTCCTGTCAACAACAACTACTTCACTGAGTGCTTACAATTCATGCTAAAAGCTCTTAAGTTATGGTATTCAGTATCAAGGCTGACACTTCCCAGTCCTTTTACCTTATCTATTCAGAAGTTTCAGGATTTTGCAGTACACCCTCACTGTCTTACAATCCTCTCATAAATACTCTCTCATTTCATTCAAAGCACAAACAGAAAAATATAGCACCAATGGATCCATTCTTATGAAAGCAAGATGTGAGCAGAGAAATACTGCTGCAATGCCACTTTAGGCAATCTTGGTTCCCTCCCAGATTACTGCAACCCTAAAAGCAAGAAAGAACAGGGAGGTGTGAAATAACTGAATGTAGGTACCAAAATTTGAGGATCTCATTACATCTCTGAATCTCAAAACAAAATATTTGATTTTCAGAAATTCTAATTAAGCCCTATTTAGTTGCCAGCTTTCAAATTAGAATACATACATTGAATTTAGGCTCCCAACCCTGAATTCCTTAATTTGGGTGCTCAAAGTCATTAAATCTAATGATCGGAATATTTTTTAGAGCTAACACAAAACTTCTGTGTATCAAGGACAATATTAAATAGAGCTTTCAGAAGAAAAAAAAATGAATTGTGGCCCTGACTCTCCTGTTCTCTCTCTCTCTTTCTTTCTACTCTTTTTAACACCAAGATCATCCTTTATTTTAGCAATGGAGTGTTAAGCAAAGCTCAACATGTAGCTTGACACTACTGACTGTTGTGATATGGAATATGCTTCCAACAATAAGTACAAAATACTGTTCTTAGCAAATTTCTTTTTGTTCTTCTCTTAAATCTTCTGCAAAGCACATTTTAAAAAGCAGGCATGACCTGTCTCATTGTGCTCAGCATCTCTTATAAACTCAGCAGAGCTGTGGTTAACAAGTACAAAACCCATACTTTTGCCTTGACATATCAGAAACAAGGATACCACAGAGATTGACTTGAGCATTATGGATGCATGTTATAGACCAGAGTCGGGATTAGGTAATTAGGTTAATTACCTCAAAAAGTGTTGAGTGACAAATAGCAAAGATTAATTTAATAGAAAAAAAGTTATGCAAAATGTATCAAGGCTAATGAAGATCCTAGTGCCATTTTTTCCTTATGCTTGCTAAATCTTTCAAAATCCAGATGCTCTTCCAATAATTAATTGTATAACTTAGCACACTTCTCTGATCTAACTTTTAATTATACAGAGAGAGGTAGTACTCAAACTGGTTTGAGGTTTTTTAGTTTGGGTTTTTTAAGTGCAAGAGTAACTTTTCAAATATCAGAGGTTATAAGTTACATTATCTTTTAATTATAGTTACTTTCTAGAATGTAATTCATTCAACAAAGCTCAATATAACTGGTCAACCTGCGCCCTGAAGGACTGCTGCTGGAATGGCTGGAATGAATTAGGTTGGGACTGGAATATGTTGCCCAAGTAACAGAGACTTCATGCAAGGAATCAATGATCTGGTTAGTATCTATTATGACAACACACACCTATGTAATTAAAAGCATACTATGGTAATGCAATGTGGAATTTAAAAGGCCTGTTCGTTCTAAAAAACAGTAATGGTTCATGCCTTTGATAGGATATAAAACATTCTGACCACAAATTAATAAACTAATTTATTATAATCACGTGTGTGGCACCTATTTTTATAGAAAAGTCTATGAAAACAGAAAAAAATGTGTATTGAAATTATAAGGCCAGGTGTCTTTCATCTTTCTAAGGCATCACTCAATACCAGGTAACATTGATGCTATAGTGAAAGCATGCTTGGAGCTGCCTGAAATGGTCAAGGTGGTTTTGTTTTAAATTCAGTAGAGGATGAAAGTTCAGCTTTAAAATACAAGAGAAAAAATGTCTTTTTTCATTGCATTCTAAACACAAAAAGCTGAGGATTTAAACAGTTTTCTAGTGGTACCTCTTCACACCATTCAATAAGTGTCTAACCGGTGCAGAGCTATACTCACAATCTTTGTCCCTGTGAATATTTAATAATTCAAAAGGCAGGACTAACACGGATTTCCCTCCCAAAATCCTTGCAGTATTGTTGAACTACTGTTCAGCAGACAGCAAAAAATGAAGGCTGAAGTCTCCTCAGGAAGAGTAATTTAAACTGTCTTCCATATTTTGGAAGTGGTCTTATCACAAAAATCTTGTAAATAGGATATTTTCTTTTGAAAGAATACCTGTCATCACTAGAACTATTGAGTCTTTCAGAGGAAAAATGATTTCCCAACATATCAGAAAGTATCTTCAAATTAGTAGCGTAACATAAAATTATCTATCCTGTGTCTTTTGGAGACTTTATTTGAGAAGTATTTTTCAGGTTGTGTGGCTAGGCTATGTGAAGGTATTAACTGTCACTGTGATTATTCTTTCACTATATCTTTACCAAGATTGGGATTTAAATATTTTATTCACATGAGATTAACACTCTTTGGTGAAAAGTGTTTTGTTTCATTTTCTTCTAGTAAAGTGGGTTTTGTGTGCATGTATTTTCTGTGTTGTTTTCTTATTGTTTATTTGTTTCTTTAATTGTTTTCTCGACAAGGCTAAGAGAACATAAGCTATCTTTCTGGGATATTCAGGAAATACTGTGTAAAATATTTTTAGATTACTTTGAAATTCCTCTTCAGAGCAAAAGCTCATACACAGTTGTACACTGTCACAGTGTTCCAAAATGCCACTACAAATGTTCTGATCATGCAGCTTAATGAAAAAAGCAGATGTTGATCATCTGATTATGTTGGTAACCTGTCTAAATACAAAATCTTCTCATAGAATTTGTATGTAAATTCTTTATCCCTATTACCAGAAGAATAATATTTACTTCACTACAGTTAGGCCTCTTTAACATAAGGGGAAATAAAGCACAAAAAATTGGCATTGGGGAATGAAAACATGAGCAGTTGCACTGAATCTATAAGAGGTGAGCACTGACAGAACAGCTACAACTATAAACAATATTCAATAATAAGAGGAGAGTTCTACGTTAATGTTTCTTGGCCTGCTTTTGAGCAAGACTGTCAGTGATCTTAATGGCCAGTTTAGTCTTTTCTCTTGTAAATCACTCTGTCTGTAAATAAGAATCAGTCTGTGTGGATGTCTTCACTGGATTGGGACCATTAAGTGTTATATTTTTGCTGGAAAGATTGTAAGACACTCCAAACTGTAAAACTGAATACATTTGGATACCAATCAGGCAATTTTAGCACCAGCACAACTCTCCCTGACTTGAAGGGAGTCTTGTCTGTGTAGAGAGCATGATTAGCCACTCACACGGATATTTACATAGAGAAAATATTAGTGGAATGAGACATGATGCATTTCTTCTAAGTTAACATTATTTGCTCAAAGTAACTTTCTCATATTTGATATTTCTACATCCTTATAAATTTTTGTGTTATCGCATAAATTGGAAGTCTTCTGACTTAAGGAACTTCATCCTGCATTTAAATCCATGTCATGAAGAGCAGACACTGGATCGTGATCTGTCTTAACACTATTTCAAAGAATTTTTATTTTGCAATTATCACTAATGAGAAAATCCCACATCAGAGCAACTCCAGCACAGCTACCTCTTAGAACTGCATGTGGACAGTAATCTGAGTTTATATGGTAGGAAACATTACAAATTCTGTAGAAACAAAATGCCTGTGGGTGGTAGGTGTATTTCCACTTCCAGGTTGATGTGTTACAAAAGGCAGCAAGACACATGTAAGGATATAGTGTATTCCTTGGCAGTTTCAATCAACAGAACCCTTTTCTAGACTGAGAACATGAAAACCATGGTAGAAAATATCTGATAACACTGGTTACTTACTGGATTTGAGGGTATCATAGGAGTGGTTACTCAACTAACTGAACTAAGACCATCCAAAGGAACTGTTTTGAACAACAGCAGTAACACTTATTTCACAAACATGTGAAGGATTTTGAGTTAATATCATGTCTTTTATTCAAGAAAGGAAAGAGAGACCACTGCAGAAATCTCCAGTGTGAATGCCAGTTTAGAGAGTAAACCAGACATTTAGTGATGTGTAAAATTGTACATTTGCTACTAATTTTGTTACACAGATCAAGAGAGGATTTCATCTTCCAAATTACCCACCAAAAGTACTACTTTAGTGTGAGAATGGAAAAGTCATAGGATAGAATCACAGAATCACCAAAGTTGGGAAAGACCTCCAAGGTCATACAGTCCAGCTGTCCACCTACCACCAATATTTCCCTACTGAACCGCGTCCCTTTCTACAACATCTAAATGTTGCTTGAACTCCTCCCAGGACAGTGACTCCACCACCTCCTTAGGTAGCCCATTCCAGTATCTGACCACTCTTTTGGAGCAGAAATTTTTCCTACCGTCCAACGTTAATCTGTCCTAGTGCAATTTGGGACGTTCTTGCTGTGCTCTGAGTAGTAATGGGAAAGCTCTAGAAAGAGCTTTCTTTTTCTAGGTCTTTGTTTTGGATGTTTTGAAGGTATAGAAAGCACACTGGCTTTCCTACACCTCAGCATGTGTTGGGATACACACTCAAAATATGACTGTAATAAACTAACCACGAACTTAGATGAACAGCTAGCAATGTGTGCACTGAAGTTCAACATCATAGTATTTATTCACGTATATGTAACAGTTTCCCATGCTTATTTTACTGTATCAAAGTTGGTTCCTAGAGCAAAAGCATATCAAATTTAATGAAAATAGTGCTTTATGTGTAGAGGATTGTCATGGTTTTATGATTTTTGTTATTGCTATTCCACATCATAACATTGTGTTATGGGAGTTAAAGAGTTAATTCTCCAGTTTCATGGACTGTTGATTTTCTGGGTAGCTGGTTCTCAGAAGAGAAGAACTACATATCCCAGAAGACTTACTGTTCCGTTTCCATTTTCTATTCAGAGGGAAAGATAAAACTGTTCACAAATCATGATACATCACTTTTTTTCCCTTTCTACTCATCTCTGAAGCCTGTGAGCTTCTTAGCTGTCTAACCTTCAGCATTAGAGTGAGACCTTCAGTTTTTGAACACTCTCATTTTATTTGATTTATTAGCCTTAATTCCAACCATATTGTATTATACTGTGTTATCTTGCATTCCGCTTTCTTATTTAGTATATTAGCTTTCCTCCTCAGATTGTTGCGACTGTTGTGTTTTTAGGTCCTTCTCCTTCTCCTTTTCCCTTTTCCTCTTCCCCCTTTTCTGGGGTGTGGGTTTGTGGGTTCTTCTGCCCCATTAGTCATGAACCAGGCCAAACTAGCCCATAAACCGCTGACAAGGACAAAGAATATTTTTGCTGTAATTACCTTCCTCTTAAAGAGGTTTTTACCTTGCCAGAAGTATGTGTAACAAATCTCTGCTCATTTCCTTTCCAAGCTTCCTGAAAATCTTAGTTGCAGGGCCTCTCCTTTCACAAAAAAAATGTTACTTACTTCATTGTGTGAGGGAAGGACAGGAATAGAATAACTAACTGTTGTATCGCCTTACTGAAATGCATGCCAACAGCTATCACTGCCCCATAAGCTCTCCTTAGATTCATCTTTCTGTCTGTTCACTCTTTCATACAAATAGTTCTACAGTACATTTCTTTTTCTCCATATGGAAACATGGGAAAATAATTATATCATGCAAATATTCTTCAGGTGCTAGGCTCTTCATATTTCTCTTGGAATTTCAAGAGAAGCAGTGTAAACACCAGCCATGATTACTGAAAATGTTTCCCTGCATTAGCGTTACTTAAAATAGTCAGTTTTCAAATGCTTTAAACAAGAAGCTAAAGTGAAACTAACTCATATGAGCTGAGCTATATTTTCATAGCATAGAGAATGATATCAGTTAAAGAGGCTTGTAAGAAAAATAACCTGCATCTAAAAAAAGTAAACTCTGACTATGATTTAAAACATACATGTTTATTGATTCCTTTTTGATTGTGGTAAGAATATTGCACTCCTTGTAGCAAAGGACTAATGGAATCAGTACAACATATTCTTTTCTGATATAAATTCCTAGGGATTGGTATCATGGCAGTTAACACCAGAAAAATGACTGGATCAGTGCTCTATGTGGGCACGTAGGCTTAGCTGAGCCTTTCTGGTACTTCTCATCATTCTGAAAAGTTGTGAGGTGTGTATTGGACTTCATGGAATAAAAAAGGAATTCTGAAAAATCAGAAAAACTGAATTTGTTCTTTGCCTGTTTCTCTCATAATTCAAAGGAAAGTATTTGTTTCCTCTATATCATACATAGCAGAATTTTTCATGTAAATCAGATAGAAAAGTGAGGAAAGAGAGAGACTTGGGAAAAAGTGTGGAGAAGAGGCGCAAAGGCTACAACGATCAGAATTAATGTACATGCTAGGACTTTAAAATGACACATCCCTTTGAGTTTGTTTCCTTTGAGTCTCAGTATGACTCCCTGAACTGAAATTCACAAGAGTTTTATTACAGTAATCAGTACTGCTTTCTCATGAAAACATCAGCAAACATTTCATACAATACACTTGATGGGCAATTTAGAAATTGAGACATACCATTCCATGTCCTAAACAAGTTTCTAATTAATTAAAGTGCCAGACTAGTAGGCATTTCACCACACTATAGAGTAAAATATAAATAGAATCTCAAATAAATAAATTTTATAAGAAATCCATCAACTTCTACAGTTCAAATAAATGGAGAAATGAATGACAAAGACAGAAAGGTGGGATGCAAGAGTAGGAAATATAAAATAGGAAATATAAAATCTGAGGTTTTTATAAAGAGCAAATGATTTTCTATAATTATTGCCCTATAATGAACACTTATTTACATAAAAAAATGATTTCAAAAACCAAATGAAAGAACATCAAATCTGGACTTACGAGTGCTTTTATTGCATTGAAGAACATTCCAGAGACGTGGTTTCATGGTTGCATCACTTAACAAAGCATCATTCATCTTTCTGGAGATGAACATGAGATTAGAGCCATAGGTTTCTATGTTCTTCCTTGGATGTTTCCTCATCAAAAATTAGCTGTTGCACCTCTCTTTGCAGAGAATGTTTTTACAGAAGTTCTCCTGCAATTTTTGTTGAAGATAATTCATATTTAGCATAATTTAAACCTATGTTAACATTTTCTTTTGGATTCAGAGCATGGTTTTGAACTGCAGCTCCCAGTGATCTCCATTTACCAGACTCTGGTCCATGTTGCAAGGTGATGTGTGTGAATGCAACCTGGATTTCTCTGAGATAAAACATCTTTAAATATGCTCCAACAGTGAGGAACTCTAATATAATATAGGAGTTCTATAAACTGCTCTGATGCACAGGACCAAACTCAATCTGGTTTGAAAGAATCATTTTTGCACCCTCCAGGCAGGTAAACATTAGGAAATGTCTAGTATGGATATTGGTCTCTCATCAGCAGCTGTTTTTCTCTACAGGTTTGACTTAGACCTTGTTTACATTATGAAGTGGTCCAGCCAAGAGAAGCAGATTTGCAGAGGAAAACCACTACAAACAGAGCACAGAAACTTTAGATTTATGTGTGATTTGGTGGCTGATTCAACACTTACTGGAATAATGCCAGTCTCCCTATTGATTTGAGAGTTGATTCTCCATGTCAAATGAGCTGTAATTAAAAAGAGCAAACAGTCTCCTCTGTCTCCCCAAGAATATACCTGTTGCTCATTTGAAAACTCACTTTTCCCAATTTGGTAATTACCCCCACTGTATTTCACAACTATCTTTTTCATCAAAGGTACAGTGCCAAACATCATTCCCTGTTGGCAAGGTATTCACAAGCTGTTCAGTCTGCTTTGTAATTTTAATAGGACTATTGCCTTCACCTGCCTCCCAGCCACATGTGGGACTCATGAGGTGAGGCTGGTGCCTGAGCTCTGCCCTGGGGGAGAACTCAAGACCAGAATCCTGCTATTTCACACGCTACTGCATGAACACAAAAAATTAGTGAGGACTTATGTCCTGAACAACAGTGTCTGTGATACTGTGAAAGTCAGCCAAAATGACTGTCAGAAAATCAGTCATTTTTCTCGTGGGTTCCAAGTTTAATCACTTGTAAGAAGTACTCTACTCACATCAGCTGATCAGTGGTTTCCACTGTGTAAAGCAGGTTGTTGACTAAAGTTCCCCTCCTGAAGTTTTTTCATTTTAATACGAGTGTACTTTAATGTATCTTGCATGACAAATAAAGAACTATATAAACTGCCATCATCTGTTTATAGCAAGGACAGCAACAAAGGAGATAAATGCAACCCCTGTCATCATAGGTAAAGCTTAGATACTGCTTTGTCATTCATTATTAGAATCACTAAGAACAGAGGGACAGTCACCTCCCTCACCTCACTAGCCACTTTTCTTTAGATGAAGCCCAAATTACAGTTGGCTTTCTGGACTGCAAGCACACATTGCTGACTCACATCCAATTTTTCATCCACCACTACCCCAAGTCCACCTCTACACAGCTGTTCTCAATCTGCTCATCACCTGGTCCACACAGATGTTTGAGATTGACCTGATCCAGGTGCAGACACTTGCACTTGGCCTTATTGAAATTCATGATGTTCAATTGGGATTCCAGAGCTTAAGGTCAGTTACTGCTAAGACTGTTCATATAGATGTGACTGGAAAGAAACAGACTGTCTTTGAGTTTTATTTATTTATTTATTGGACCTTCAATCATTATTTTCAAATTAGTATTTTGACTGGATGATATTCAGCAAGTCTTCATGAGCTTATTTTCATTAGCCCTTCAGCTAACGTAGCAGGTGTCTTCTCATCAAGTAAAGGTAGGTTTCCTACTTTCCTACTGATACTAGTAGAAATTCTGTGTGTCAAATTAGAGAAGATTAAGTTATTTTATTTGGAAACAACGATAACTGAAAGTAGCTTTTTCTGAATATAAAGCTGGTAGTGTAAAAGGTGTTCTCCCATCACTAAAGTAAAATATTGTAAAGCAAAACCAAAGAAGAGGCCTGAGGCTGAAGGCTTAATTCAGGGAAAGTGCTCTTCAATCTTATGAAAATTTTACCTAAGGAAGGAACTTAAGAAATGGTGAGTAAGACAGAAGAATTAAAACTCACTGGTTAACAAGAAAACTGTGATGCATAAATGACTGTGTGATACCAAAACTGGGATCAAATGGTTCTAGTTATGCTTCCGCTAAAGAAAAGACAGAACATGAGGTTTAGAAGGCAGCCATGTAGTTTAATGATGAACAGTAAAAGAAGAAAAAAGACTGAGCTAGATGCTTGGTTGTAAAAGATGAAGGAAATTCAAGTGATCCCTCAAAATCTCTGTATGATGTGGTACCAAAAAATTTAAAAATAATTCCTTGGAAGCAATTTCTATTGGTAAGGACTTAATAAGAGAATACTTAAAGGCAAGCAACACGTAACTGAGTACTTGTAATTTGCCTTTTTAAGGTACCTGACATCTTAACAGTTCCAAAGGGGTTGAAGTTGACCTTGCAGTACCAATGATATATTTATTTTAATTCCTAGTAAAGTAAGACACATAGCATTGCAAGAATTGAAAAGAAAGGGTTTTAACTTTCAGAGATGTTCTGATCTTTGACAATCTCTGCTTCATATACCACTGGGAGGAAGAACAGGGCCTATAAACATGCAGTTGAATAAGAGTCCTATGAAATAAGCACCATTAACTTAATTCTAGCAAAGCTTACTGAAACTTGCTGACATTCTTTTTTTCTTTCATTTAATTTTTTTTCTGAATAACAGATGCTATTATTTAATAAGCTGAGAGAGTTCATAAGAATTTGTTGAAGTCTTGCTGAATACAAGTAAAGTTAAAAGGGCTGGCTGCTCTACAGTTGGATGCTGGTTAAATGTTAGGCTGTATTTGCTTCCAGATTTTTACAAATTAAGATTGATTTGGAAGATAGTTATAACCTTATATTGCCATCTGAAAGGCTGTCTGCAAAGGGCATTGACAAAAAGCACTGCTGCAAAAAGGAAAGAGAATCCAGATTACCACAGGAATCTGTATTATGGTAGGCATTCTGTAACTTCCTTAATGATCTCAGAAAGGCAGTAACAGAGGTACTAATTTTCATAAACGATGTTGAAATGGGAGGAGCAGCCATTACTTCTGAGGACCAGAGGTGTAATAGAAAAGGAAATCTAGAAGAATTAGATTTGTGAATAGAAAGTAATCAGATAAGATTCAATAACAACAAAATATATATATAAAAGGTAACAATTACTACATTCATCATTAAGTTAAGAAAGAGACATAAAACTGTTATGTGAGTAAGATAGTAATTTGGAGTGAAAGAGAGTTAGATGTTATTTAATAGAGGGGAAAAAAAGGAGCACAGCAAACGTGGCCTCTTTATGCATGTCTATTGGATCAGGAAGCCAGGAGGTAACATCCTTATAAAATAACTGATTCAGAGTCCACTGAAGCAAATGGAAGGACTCCAACCGCTGTCAATAGGCTTGGATCAGGCCCTAGGCATGTCTGTGTGAAGTCACTTGGAACATTGCATTCCCTTTTTAGGCACAACCATTACCACAAAGACACTGAGAAACTGAAGGAGGGCCAGAAAACTCTACTACCACAGGCATAGGGACTGGAAAGACTGAATTCAGGGTGAATTGATTTAAATCAGAACACAGGAAGCTTGGATTTGTGCAAATAAATACTGTCTTGTTATGTATTTGTGCTTTATTTTCCTTAAAGAAAAGTTTATTCTTTCCAGTAAGTGAGCAGTAAAACATGGTGGTAAATACAATATTTTTTTAAAGTTCTCTTATATTTATAGTTGTTTTATTTAACTGACTACAATTAATGTACTTTTATAGATGTTTTTCATTTAGAGCAGATTATCCCAAACGTAAAAAGTAGGAGAATTGTTCTTTCTGGGTACAATGTCTGAGATTTAATAAATAGTTATTCTTTTCTCTCTACTTTCATTCTATTCCACTGGTTGTTATTCACAGACTAGAAAAGAAAAAGAAGTGTTCCTGCTTCTTAAAAGTTGCAATCAGTTTCTCAGCTTTGAAAAGTGTAGCTAATGACCTGAACCTGTTAGAGAAACTGAAATAAAGAAAATATTCTCTCTGGATCAATGGGCACAGCTATTCTTAGAAGCTGGGTTAGCTTCCCAACAAATTCTGGCTTTACATATATGGCTACTGACTTTCAGCAATATTGTAAGTTGTTTTGATATTTTTCTCCCACATGTGTAGAGTGTTGTTTTAAAAGATCTTGGGTTTAGCCTGTTTTGTAAACTTTCTCTGTGAGAGTAAAGTTATGATGAAGAAGGCTAATAGAGCTGGAAGGGGGGAAAAAAAAAAAAAAGGGATGGTATGAGAGAAGAGGTACTGTTAATTCTGGACAGACTTTTACTGGCACTATCCCTGCCTATTTTCCCCCAAACCAAAAAAAGATGTTGGAAAACTTTGAAAAGACTGAAAAGCACAGGAATGTCTTGAGTTAAAGCTGAAAATGTAAGCAACTGTTTCCTACTCTTCATGTGTCTATACACACGCATTACTTGACAAAGTACTAAGATTTTAGTACCTATAATAAATGTTTATCTAATCATAAGGATCTATTTACTCAAATGAACAAGATGTAAAATGAGCCACTGACTGAAAATTATCTATATAATATATATTTGGACAGCTAGACACTTGGGTCAGGGAGTATTATATTTCTGTTAAGATAAGGATGGAATACTTGAGCTTTTTCTTATTATTGCAAGAGTGGGATAAATAGATGCTTTCAGATCATTTGGCTCCACAGTCCATATCTTGCTTAAGGTGGCCTTCACCACACCTAGTTTTTAGGTGCCTAAGCCTTTGGGATATCATCACATTTTGAGGGTGCAGAATTGATTTCGGGTCATGTCTATTTCTCTGTACTAACTTCATAAGGAATCCACATGACTAATTTAGCTTGGGAAAGCTAAAATTTGCACATAAACTCTCTCATTTGTGAGACGAATCCCACACAAGTAGTCTGGTTAGACCTCTTTAGTTTGTGCTTGTGATTCATGTGTCCAGAGGATCTTCCATGCAAGTACAGGAAGACTAATGAAATTAATATATTTATCTTTCATTGTCTTCCAAAATAAGGTGTACTGAGCTTAGGTTCAAGATGGGATGTTTTTTTATTTCTAACTCAGTTAATATTTATCGTCTTTGTTATGCAGAAATTAGCCCAGTTATACAAAACAGCTTGTTCTGATCTTAGAATTTTGTTATGAATTCTTCTGAAAGAAATACAATTTTATGTAATTCCTACGTTTAGGTTAGAGAAAAATGAAAGTAGGAAATAGTCTACTGCGCAGAATCTGCAATTTTATGTTTTTAATTTTTAACTAGTTTTCAATACATAATGTAAAGAATGTGGATGTTAAATATGTATAATCCCTTACCTTTGTGCTGCTCAAATAAGATATAATCTGGAGAAAGGAAAAAAAAAAAATCAAGCTACTCAAGTATATTGACTGAAGCACTCCATAGCCTTTGTACTTCTCTCTATCATGGAGAGCACCAGAGAATTCATGTAATGATAGATGATCTCTTGCAGTTTTTGTTGTTCTGCCACCTGTTCTCAATCAGTCATGCCAGAAGTCCATTTAAAATGAGCCTATGCAGCAGGTAGAATATACATCCATTCATCCCAGGGAATCTTTCTTCAGCACAGCCTGCATATTCAGGAACTATTTCCAAACGATTACAATATTGTTTGTGTTTTATTTGACAATAAAAGTAAACAGAATTCTAATGTAGACACAGAGCTTTTATTCAGACATTGTCCTGTGTCCTGGCTCCTCAAGCATGAGATGTGGAATGTATCTTGTATCTACATAATTAGCTTTTCATGAGGGTGTGAAATTTGTTCAGAAGCTGAGGACTTGAGCCAGATTTTGTGAACAAGTTTGCTGTC
>PPHD01016873.1:0-15348 GCA_002909625.1 Bambusicola thoracicus
TCAGGAAATAGACAAAAATCTACAGCATGGTCAGAAACATTGTTGTAACCAGCACTATTCAGATCTATTATTAGAAAACAGAGATAGGTATTTTTAAGTCTCTTTTCAAATTTTTACAAGAAATACATGTGTACCCAGAATCTGAGAACTTTGAAGGATGATATAAGGACATGGGAATTACTGTACTACAGCAAATATTGTCCAGGTAGCCTGATATTATGTTCCTGACAGAAAGCCAATACCAAACACTTCAGACAGAAAATGAGAAATCTTCTTATGTACAATTATGTTATAACTTGGCAGTCCAAAACTCCTTCATTTAGTTGTTGTCTCATGTTCTGAGATGTTTACAATAGTCAGAAGATGACCATGTCAGAGATATTAAATCTTATTTTCTCTTCTGATAGTCCAGACTTTAACTAGTCTCAAGAGAATGCAAACTACATTGAAGAAGAGAAAATAAAACCAGAATACTTGGCATGGAAAAGGCAAGTTATGTCTCCTTTTCTTTTTTTTACACAGAGTAATGATGGGGTAGAAAAGAGAAAATAGAAGTCAAATTTATAAAGAGATTGATTTCATAATGTAAATACATAAAAATCGGTCGAATGAGACAAAAAATTTGATGTAAACTAAAAATGTGTGTCTCTTTAAATGTTGAATGTTTCAAGCTACAAAAATAAACAAATAAATAATCCTGAATAAAAAATCCTAAAACAAGTACTATTTGCATTTGATTTTCAGTTAAGTTCTTTAAAATAATATTTTTTTCAGGCTAAAAGCATTGACATTTCTTTATCACTTAACTCTTGTGTAGTTTAAAGAGGAACAGTCTTTTCTGTCTCTGCACAGAAATATCTGTTTTTCTCATTTAATCATTCCTTTCTCAGAATTACCTCAGGAATTTTTTTCACATCATGAAGTAATTTAAATCACAGGTGATTCAAGACACTCTTATTACTTTTGCAGTGTTTAGATTAAATGTTTACACAAGATGAGTAAAATATTACAGAACAGAGATTGTTCATGAATTCTCTAGAAATAGTCAATTTTCAGTAGCTCTATAAAAACATAGCATCAAAAGAGGATAATGAGATATGTGGTTTGTAAAGGAAACCTTCAGTCAATTTATCTTCTATAATTTGCTTTTTTCTTGATGATAAATTTTGGGTGGGCGGTTAGTACTTTGAAGGAACTATTATTTGTTCTTTAATAGTGTTTTTGTTTTTCCAAATCTACTGCTCCATTATCACCTTCTGGTATTTAATGTGTACAATTACAAATACATGTCTTTCAAGTGTTCTTTATAATGTATAACAGCAGCAAGTGTTAATTATGTCCCTAACAGCCTCCTATATACACAATTTGTGGGAGAAAGAAGAGAGAACATTAACAAACTCGAATTATTATTTTAATTACTAAGAGAGCAAGAAGCCCATATGCTTTAAAATTTATACATATCTTTCTTGGCTACTTGATCTCCTCTGTGTAAGTGCTTCTGCAAAGGTTGAATTTGTCTTTTTAAAAGTTATTATTTTTTACTTATAGTAGTTGGCAAGACTATTGTTTCTCCTGTCTGAAGACTGCTACCCTAAATATTCAGGGCAAAGTAAGGACCTCTTTCAGTGATCTTGAAGGAAAAATATTAAATTCCCTTTACTACATTCTAACAGTATAAATTGGAATCTATTATTTCATTTCCAGATTAATTCCTTCCTTTCTTCTTCCTAGCATATTCTCTCTGTGCAGGAGGCAATTAATGCTTTTTATTGAGTAGAATCAACTGTGAAACCAATCTTTTTATTTCCTATCAAAATAACCTTCATAAAATCAGATTCTTCCCACAACTTTCTCCCGCAAAAAATTGATTCATAAGACAAGTATTTCACAATACTATGAAACAGGATCAGCAAACTTACTTGTACATCTAATGAAGCCAAGAAACTGCTTGCTCAGTTATTAGGACAGTGATTACTGATCTTATAGGTGTATAAAGAGTGGCTGTTGTTTAGCCATTTGGGGATTGTAGCCATACCAGTAAGATGGTTGGAGTTTGTTCTGCTACTCCTGGGCCAATTACAGCTCCTGACTGTGCCTGTACTGTTCTAACATCTAAGACTGAGGAAATGGTGTTCAAGGAAGGGAGGAGAGAGAGTGAGCATCCATACTGTCTATCAGCCACAATTCTTGACCCACATTGACTACTGGGCAAATCTCAGAAATTATTGGAAGAGTGTTATGTCACAGGACAAAACTGCCAGGTGCCATTCTAATTAAATTTACTGCTTATGTAGCAACATGATTTCACTTAATATTATTGGTCAACCCTAAGTATTTACTGACATAGGTACTTTTCTCTATATAGAAGCACAGAATCACCAAGCTGAAAAAGATCTCCAAGATCATCCAGTCCAACTGTCTACATACCACCAATATTTCCCACTAAACCATGTTTTTCAGTACAACATCTAAGTGTTTCTTGAACGCCTCCAAGGACAATGACTCCACCACCTCCCTGGGCAGCCCATGCCAGTGCCTGATCGCTCTTTCTGAGGAGTATTTTCTTATGTCCAACCTGAATCTCCTCTGATAAAACTTGAGGGCATTCCCTGTAGTCCTATGGCTAGTTAACGGAAGAAGTGGCCAAATTCCACCTCACCACAACTCTCCTTCAGGTAGTTGTAGAGAGGTCTTCCCTGAACCTCCTCTTCTTCAAACTAGATAATCCCAGCTCCTTCAGCCACTCTTCATAAGGCTCGTTCTTCAGACTCCTCACCAACTTTGCCCTTCTCTGGTCATGCTCCAGGGTCTCAATGTCTTTTGTGTAGTGAGCAATCCAAAACTGAACACAGTATTCAAGGTGCAGCCTCACCAGGGCTGAGTACAGAGGGACGACCCCCTCCCTGCTCCTCCTGGCTACACCATTTCTGATACAAGCCAGGATGCCATTGACCTTGTAGGCCACCTGGGCACACTAATGGCTTATGCTCAGCTGAGCATCAGCCAAAACCCTCAGGCCTCTACAGTCTTACAGCCACTCTGTCCTAAGCCTGTAGCATGGGGCTTTTGTGGCCAAAGTGCAGGACTCAGCACTTGATCCTGTTAACTTCATCCCACTGGCCTCAGACCAGCTATCCAGCCTGTCTAAGTCCCTCTGTAAGGCCTTCCTTCTCCCTGAGAGATTGACACATCCTCCCAGCTTGATGTCATCTGCAAACTTACTGAAGGTGGACTCAGTACTCATCCAGGTCATCAATAAGGATATTGACGAAGACAGGCCTCAATACCGACCCCTGTGGAACACCAGTTGTGACCGGTCGCCAGCTGGATTTAACTCTATTCAACACCACTCCCTGGGCCTGGGCCTGCAGCCACTTCTGCATCCAGCAAAGAGTGTACCTGTCCAAGCCATGGGCTGCTGCTTCTCCAAGGGAACACCATGGGAGACAGTGTCAAAAGCTTTGCTGAAGTATAGGCAGACTATGTCAACAGCCCTCATCTACCAAGCAGGTCACTCAGTCATAGAAGGAGATCAGGTTGGTCAGGCAAGACCTGCCTTTCGTGAACCCATGCTGACCAGGCTTGATTCCCCACTGTCCTGCACATGCCTTGTGATCTCCCTCAAGATGATCTGGTCCACAGTCTTTCCTGGAACTGAGGTCAGGCTGACATATCTGTAGTTACCCAGATCCTCCTTACAGCCCTTCTTGTAGATGGGAGTCACGCTGGCAAGCCTCCAAACCACTGGAACCTCTTTGATTGACAAGGAATGCTGATAGATGATGTAAAGCAGCTTGGCTATTATGTCTGCCAGCTCCCTCAGCAACCTTAGGTGGATCTCATCTAATTCCATGGACTTGTGGCAGTACAGATGAAGTAGTAGGTCCCTAACAGTTTCCATCTGAATCATTGGGTTTTTATTTCTTCCACAGGAAGTAGATTCTCTTTTTCTCCTGTAGCCTCAGGAAAAGCTCCCTGTTCATCCACGTCAGTCTTCTTTCCTGCCAGATCATCTTGCAGCTCAGGGGTATAGCCTGCTCCTGTGCCTTTAAGGCTTCCTTCTTGAGGAGCAACCAGCCTTCCTTAACCCCTTTACCCTTTAGGACTGAATCCCAAGGAATTCTCCCTACCAGTGTCCTGAAGAGTTCAAAGCCTGCCCTTCAGAAGTCCAAGGGAGCAGTTTTACTGGTTCCCACCTGACTTCGCTAAGAATCAAGAACTCTATCATTTCGTGGTCACTCTGTCCAAGACAACTCCTGACCTCCACATCTCCCACCAATCCTTCTCTGTTTGTGAACAGCAGGTCTAGTGGGGCACCTCCCCTGGTAGGCTCTCTTACCAGCTGCACCAGGAATTTATCTTCCACACATTCTAGAAGTCTTCTAGACTGCTCCCTCTGAGCTATACTGTATTTCCAGCATATATCAGGGAAGTTGAATTCTTCCATCAGGACAAGGGGCTGGCGATCACACAACTTCTGTCAGCTGCTCATAGAACAGCTCATCTGTCTCTTCATCCTGGTTAGGCGGTCTATAACAGACCTCCACCAGGATGTCCACCTTGTTGGCCCTCCCCCTGATCCTTACCTGTAGAGGCTCAACCTTATCATTACCAACCCTGAGCTCAACACCATCAACACCATCAAAACTCTCTCTAACATATAGAGCCATGCCACCACCCCTCCTTCCTTGACTATCTTTTCTGAAGAGCTAATAGCCGTCCACTGCAGCACTCCGGTCGTGGAAGTGATCCCACCATGTTTTCGTAATGACAACTAAGTCCAAGTTTGCCTGCTGCACAGTGGCTTCCAGCTCCTCCTGTTTGTTACCCATATTCATGCACATATATATTCACATACATCATCATAAAGTAAAATAACTGCAGAAGAACGAAGGAACTCAACCGATTCATAAAATTAATCTTGATGTTTCATGTCAGTGTATCTTCACTGTTTAAATAAAGGTAGTGTGAACATACAATCGCACATTTTGTTACAGTGAAGACATGCCATAATAATGAGTGTCAGTTAAGGTCTTGGTTCAACCTGAATCATTTTGTACTGCTCTGCGATACAGTGAATGTGTTTCATCTGTACGTGGAGAGTACTCTCAGCAGAGAGAAATTTTCTACTTGCATGAAGTCAGCACAGCTGATTCCCGCAAATGCCATGTCAGCCCTGTGGGATGGACGTACACTACTAATACAGCAAAAAAGTAGTCCTTCACTGCCCCCATGAAAATACTGTAAGTTAGAGCAGCCCTTGAGCTATTTTAAAATAAGTCATACTACTATTGGCTATCCTATCTACTTCCTGACTACAGGAATCCACCACAAAGTTTTACTGCTTTTTCCCTATTGCCCAGACACCTTCCCTCATTGTCCATTTGTGTCCTTAATCTCCACCTATTCCTTCCACACTGTCCTATAGCTCCTGTTTCTTCTGACCCCTGGCAGTGAAGTATACAGCAATGAAAAGGTTTCCTTGTAGTGGAGTACATGCAGGCTGTTCACTCAGACAAGATGCATAGTCTTCCAGTTAATGGACCAGACTCATGCTGAGTTTTTCCTGAAGGTTTCCAGGCAGTGGGAAACAAATTTGCCCCTTCTTCCCTGGCCGGGCTTCTGATTTTGCTAAATGCATAGGAATTTTATTATACCCCAGGGCTCAACTTCTGTGACAAATGTTGTTGAAAACTGGCTAATGGATTCAAAAATTATTAGGTGGGTATAGCAGAGAGCAGACAGTATGATCATACAAGCTTCATTTCTTTAGGAAACCAAGCTAAACATGGATTTGCATTTTGTGCGTTACAGTCACAAGACAGCAAGATAGACGTTACAGTATAACATCAGACTAATTGTTGGTTTTGTCTAGTATCCAGTGCCAGTGCTATTTGCTTCAGATAATGTTGCAAGAAATATTGTAGTGAGCAATTAGGGATTAACCTCTCCATAACAGAAGTTTCTTAATTCCCATCAGTTAGTGATTAGCTTATGCTCTGAAGCATGAAGGTTTATATCCCATATGAATTTTTGTTAATCTAATATAATTGCGGATGTTCTTGTTATCCATATAGCAGCTTATCCTGGATTTTTATTATTATTATTTTGTTGCTAGATTTGTTTTCTTTTTTTTTTTTTTTTTTTTTTTTTTTTTTTTTTTTTTTCTTTTGATTCTGCTGCATTCTTGGCCTCAGTGATATCCCACAGTAATAAATTATTATGGAAATAAAATCTCTATCCCCAGCATTTTCCCCTATCCTACAGAGTAATTACAGGGAAATATACAAAAAAAAAAAACGACAAATTGTGTAAATGGGATGAGTGTATATAGGTAAAAATTTCTAAACAGAGCATTTAGTACTCAAATATCAAAATACTGTATTATCTGTTTTTTTACAGAGAGCAGGATTTGTCCAGCCTAACATCAGCATCTGAGATCATCAGTGTCATTTTATGGAGGGCAATAAATCTTACCCATAGAACATCAGCAATAATATGAGTTGAAACACACCTTGAAAGTACCACTTCCCCTCTATTCACCATGACTGTGATTTTGACAATTATATCTGGTATTGAGTTTTATAATATAGCTGTTTATTCAGATTAATACTTTTCTTGATGACCATCAAGAAAACCTTCTGTTCTCAAAATTCAATGTATGTCCTTGGCCATGTCCAAAGTCATTGTTTCAGACAGAGCACCGACTATGTGGGCTGTGTCACACAAATTGATCCCTAATTTCACTGAAGTAATCGCAGAATTTTTGGCTTGTCAAATCATGTCACCTTCCCCAGATCTGTTTTTCTCAATTTGCATTTTACATATTTTCATTAGTTGTGACAAATGCAGAGTACTTTCCTCAATTGCTCATTTAAGTATGACTTTTCCTGGAATTGAGGTCTCCTTGAGATTACATGCCTTCCATTTAAGAAAAGAAGTAACCTACCTCCACTATAAATTTCAATACTGTATAGGTAAGGAACTGAAGGAATAAAGACAGAAATCCAGATAAATGACTGTTAGGGGTAGGGCTCCATTACTCCTAGGATCAACAAACAACATGGTAGAAGATCAGTGTGTTAGAAGACTGAGCACAATATCAGTAAATGAGCATAAAATTTCTGACAGTACTTCTTTCACCTGGGAAGAGTTGAATGAGGATGACAGCATCAGGCTCATCTCAAGCTTTGAAATTCTGTTAAAAAAGACTTCGAGAGACAAAGATTTGTGAACCCCTGATCATCACAAGTGCCTCATTTCCCTTTTATCTTCTTTCTGTTTTTTTTTGTTTAGGTCTGAGGTGTATACTCTACTTTTAATCCTTTATTAGAGAGTGTGAAATTGTAACCTCATGTGTGTGAGCAGCTTTCAAGCCCACAAGGAATGGATGCCAGAAAGAAAACTCCCAGTTGAACACTAAAAGAGGGACTGCTTAACATATTTTTTAAGGTGATTGCGATTTTATAAGATATATAGTTTTAAAAAAACATCAGTAACAAGGGGCAAAAGTGCTCATAGTCTTCTAGAGGCTTACATAAGCTCAAACAGTTAATGGTGGGGTCAGGTGCTGGCAGGAGAACAGGAAGAAAGAGGTGAGAGAGCATCTTCCTATGTGGCAGCTGTTAGAGAACTTGGCTGCTCCACCAGCAGGCTCCCAGGGCCACTGAGACTGACTTCAGGAGACTGCCTTGCATTTGGGTCCTCAATTACCAAAGGACTTCAACAGTAAACTAGATATCCAAATGAGAATTAACTGTGTAAATACCTGTGTGGACTTTTGCCACACACATTAATGTCATCTCTGCTGAGACTCCAGAGAAACCCAAGGTTGCCATCTGGGACTTGTTATCAGAAGTTGTCAGACTGCTGTCTGACAGGCTGCTGGGCTAATATCTGTCTCAGTAGGGCCAGCTAGAGATGGGTTTCGTGGAAAATCCTACCTGAATAAAAATGTAGAAGGGAAATGTTGTAGCCAATTATGTTTTCTTATATCACAATTCAAAGTATATAAAGCACATGTTTCCGTGTCAAAATAGCAAGATAATTAACTGTCTCCAAAGCTTTATTTCATTTATTGCAATAAAATTTTGTAGACGAGCATAAGAACTTATGGAAGTTCCATCTTTTTGCTATTGTTTTTACATATCTAAAGATTAGAAATCTCTTTTGTTACAGACACAGATGTATTTGCTGTTCCCAAAAGCTTTTCAGTTTATTTTTAATTTTTTTTAAATTCATGTTTAGTTTTAGTGCTACAGTTAATGTATATATTAAAAATGTATACGTATGTATGTGTGAATATATATTTTGATATAATTTACAGATTGATCCTTATTTACGGTACTAACACTGAGCAACAGGGATCCCAGACTGTCAGAAATCTAGTGAACCTGAGGGGCTGTTCTTCATTACTGCTGAGTCTTACAGTGCATAGCTAAGATGGGTGAGAACTGTGAGCATAGTTTTGTCCATTTTAGTTGTGTTTGGCAAATTGACATGGGATCTAAAATGTCTGGTGACTGTTATCAATGGCAACGTCCACAAGCTGACTTGGCTTTTATATATTTTTTTTTTTTTTTTCCTAAACAAGAAAACAAACATCCCATGGATGGCTTCAGAAGGGATGTCTCACTGATAGAAGATTTTTGTTTAAATGGATTTGCTGAAAGATTGCTTGGATTAAGTATGATTTGTTCTATTTTCAGTCAAAGAAAATAGCTGTTATTTTGCAGTAACATTTAATAAAGGCTTTCTACAAAATAGTCAATGGTGTTAGATTATATCTTTGTTATAACATTAGTAATGGAAAACGACAACCTGAAAAATAAGGTGAAATCAAGGTGTTTTTATTTAGAGAATAATTCTGATTTTCCAGACAATAATAAGCCTATCAGTATACGGTACTTTGTATTTACCTCTGAAAGTGCATAACAATAATATTGTCAGTGTCTGTTTAATTCTATTTGACAATAACAAAATAAATTTGCTATTGTTTATTAGAGATTTTCAGAGAAGGCAGCTAACTTATCTTTGATTTGAATTTCAAATACAACCTTTTTAAAAAACATAACCAGAGGTATTCATCAAAAATATTGATAAGAAATTTACATTTGAGAATATCTAATTGTAGTCACTACTATCACATTAACAGTCGATTGCTGTCTGCATTCTGGAAATTAAAAATTTTATTAGAATTTAAGCCACAATGAGCTGACATTTCCAGGTGTATTTCAGTATGTGTCATTTTTGCATATGAAAGAAGAAAGGTATTTGAAAACAAAACAAAGTAAAATATCTTTATTTTTGAAATACCTTTCACTGTTCAGAAAAGTAACTGCTTCCTGATCATAGGCACTTGAACTTGAACAATTATATCTAACTTTTAAATTGTATCTAATTCAAGCAATATATCATAGTTCTCTACACCTGGAAGCTTTATTGCAGGAACATACACACACACACAGAAAAAAATCTTTTACACTCAATTACATATAAGTTTGGAGATAGAAGAAGAGGTGGAGGAAGAATGAGAAATGAAGTTTGTTATAGTGCCATATCTTATTTTTGTCTTAAATACACGGTGAGAAATTACAGAGAAAAGAGAATCAGATATATTTAAGTGCATTGTTGCAAGCTGAAAAGCAACAAACACTGTTTTCTTCAAGGAAAAACCTGATTAGATATTAGGAAGGTTTTATTAACAGTGATGGGTGTCAAAAACTGTAATTGAGCCTGTGCAATATCCATACCTGGAGCTTATCTGAAATTGGCAAAATTTTGTCCTGATCTAGCAATGAATTTGGATCTATCTTTGAATCTGGACTTGCTTTGTGCAGGAATTTGGATCATATGACCCCAATGTCCCTTCCGATCTATATTTTTCTGAGTTTATGATATGAAAAATGCATAGCCTGAAAATAAAAAAAATAAATTGGAAAGAAAACTAAACATTAACTGGAATTCAAATAAGTGCTGTGGCTTATGTAATTTAAATTAACACCGTGTAAAATGAGTCGATGTTAAGTTCAATCTTAGCCTCATGATTGATTTCCTCTACTGGAATTTCAAGTGTACATTTTGCAGTTATCTGGGAAATTTTCTATAGCTTAACAGTGCAACAAATGTATGTTTGGTAGTAAAACAGGGATATGTTTACTCCAGAACTTATCCCCTCTCCATGCACTGCTAAAACCCATGACACCTCAAGCCTTCTCTCTCCGCATCATGGAGATAGCTTGCTAAATTTTAAGAGCAAAAGATCCAGGTTCTAAACTCTTTTTTGAGAAGAGCTTTCAAGCATTAACATAAGAGCTGTAGGCATCTGCTTGTCGTGGTTATCAGAATAAAGAGTATGTACACTGAGTAGGGGAGAGGCAACCTTACTTGAACTGGGATGAGCTGTTCAAATGTTTTAGATTTAATCTATATGCATATATTTTTCTATATTAGTATCATACTCCTTCTGTTTGCCTACTTAATCTGGAATTCAGTTGTTCATGGAAAACACAGGTTGAGCAAATCTATTGCTTCCTGACAGGAGTATTTTTCCTTTCTAAAAGCTGGAGTTATTGCAGATATCTTTATGAAATCCATCAGAAAAAAATATTTGAATATCAAAGGGAAAGAATCATGACTGGATTTGATCGATCAGAAGTGACTTTATTAGTGATGTTTTTAGAGTGACACATAAATTTAACATGAGTGGACAAAGCAGAACAAGCAAAAGAAAGAATCAGGTCTATTATACTCACTGTAGCATTATATCTGAAGTACCAGTGTATTTTATTCAATTTTTCAGATGTTAAGATGCATGTCTTCAAAGCCAGAATGTGAATATCTTTTATCATGCAAACTAATGACCATTTTGACAAATATCCTTACATAATCTTTCCATCCCTCTTTGAAGCATCGAGTTCTGGGTTAGAGTTTGACATCTTGTTCTCAACTGAATAATAATAGAAAATGAATGGCTAAATATTTATTGAATGCACATTATTGTCTATATGTATCAGGAATTGCTTTAAGATGCATGTTTAATGAACTGTATATCCCGGATAACTTTTGAAGTATTTTAAGAAATATGATTAGTTCTATTGATCTGGGGGATACCCATAAATCATGTTTTCTTCATACGTTTCCTATGATAATAATCTAACTTGTGTTTCTGAAATATATTTAGTGAACCACTGATTATTTCCTTCAGCTTCTGAGGTGATATAAATTCCAGTGCTTTATTACATGGCTATGAGATTATCAGGTTGCCATCTACTAGGGTTTCTCCAAGTGCAAAAGAATGGTCAAAGACAAATACAGCTGTGTACAGAGATAAGGCAGAAAATCTCTCTAATAGTCTTTTCATGCTTCAACAATAAGTTAGTTGTATGTTTCTAGCTTTCCAGATCTTTGTTAAACACTGAATTTTGCAGCTACTTTGTGTCTACAAAATCTCCTAGTCTTAGCATCAGTTCTGATTGCTATCATAACATGACTTAAACAATGTATGTAGGATGTGCTTCTCAAAAGAATTTGATAATGAAGTAATCTCCCATAGGAAAAAAAAAATGGCAATATAAGTTAGCAGAAATATTATATGAAAAATCTTGATTTACCCATTCACCTAATATGAAAACTGCTGACTGAAGTGATAACCAGCACTACCGCCCTTACATGTTCAATTCCAGAATGGGAATTCATCAGACTAATGCCCATTCCTTAAGGTCTCTCTGTACATAGATGGGAGGCAGTTTGATATCAGCACTGAGATTAAAGATACCCATCATGCTGAACCATAGAAAAAATGAGCATTAGAAAATGCCACAAATTGTACAAGAAACTTTGTCCCTTGGGATGCCTGAGTTAGGTGCTCCCATAAAAATAGCAAATGAGTGATGTTGACAAGAGAGAGCATGTTCACAAGGAGGGTGTGGAAACAGTGGTGCTTTCTTTTCAAATAGCAGCATAGGTGAGAATCTCATCATGAAAGACATAAAACCTACATAATAAACTAACTCATTAGCCACCTGACTGTAGGGTATTATAGGAGAATGTCCATTTCTCCTAATAACTGTGCAAACGGGAATGTAAATCATGGTGTCACAGGGCAAGCAAGAAATATACCAAGGATCCATTCTTAATTCATTCCTATGAAGGTGAAGAGTCCCTGGTTGTTTATATATTTAATGTCAGCCAAACACTCATGAAATCCACAAAAAATAGAACATCTCCCTCACTCCTGTCAAATACTTTTTAGGAATGGCTGAAAACCAGAAAATGATTGTACCTAGTTGTTGCAGTTTCAAGTGCATCACGGCCAGGAGGCCCCTTTGTTCCCTTTCAGAGAGAAAGAAAAAAACTGACCCAATTAAGATAAGGAGAGATAACATATTCACTACAAATGATAGAAGAATGTAAGATAATAATGAGAGTTACAATTAATAACTCAGATGGGAGAGAGAAGAAGTCTATGACCATGCTGCTGCTCACCATGTACTTTGCACCCAAAGGCTAGTCGCATGATGTCATGATATAGAATACTGCTATAATCAGGACACTTGTGGATCAGAATAAGAAAAATAGCTTTAAGTTAGCTGTCAAACTTCAGGACAATCAGTGGCGGACTATGGTTCAGTAACAACTACTTTTTAATCTATATTCTGATCAAAGCATTAAGGTAAAGTAGCAGAACTGCAAAGAATGATAGTTGTATATCCAGAGTTTACTATTTGATCAATGAAACTCATTCACACCAAGATTTGGTTCAGTATGAGTCCATTAATTAGTAAATAAATATTCTTTTACATTTAATAGAGTACATTTCAATTATGCTGAACTGCAGAACTACAGTTCTGATGAATCCTGCTTTATTTAGTACCAAAAAAAAAAAAAAAAAGTCCCTAGCAGGGACTTTTCAGTTCTCTAGAAACAGTTGTTCGGAGTATAAAACTTTCACTGCTTTTAACCACCATAGGTCTATAGATCAAAGGCAAAGAAGTCAATTTGCCAGTCAACGCAATATGTGGTTGAACCCAGACCATTCTGTGATTTGGACAAGCGCTGTCTTTCTATATAGATCAACCCACAGGAAGGACACACCATTGCTTGCTGAACTTAGAGGTCCATTTCAGGAAGGTGTTGTGTTAAAGTGCAAATGAGAATTTGTCTTAGAGCTGACTAATGATTTCTTCTTTCAATCTGCTGACCCATTTCATTTGCTTCTTCTGATTCTTTCTATTTTTTTCTCTTTCAAATAAGGTAATATTCTCCTCCTTAAATAGTCCAAGGTTAACAGTATTCCTTGTGGTCTCATAATATTTTACTGATTGGTTATACACCAGCCAATTTTTTCCGCACAAAAACCTTCAATTAACCCCCCAGTGATTGGGAGGTGGAATTTCCAGATTAGTGTTGGAGAATTCCACCTCCTATCACCAGGGGTTTAATTGAAAACTTTTCTGAGAAAAATTAATTGGTGTAAAAACATTGCTAAAATAACCTAAAATGCAGGGGCCATTGTTAATTTCAGTCTATTTAAAAGAAAAAAAAAAAAAAAAAGATTAAAAAGGAACATTGAACAAGAAATAAACAAAATTATTACAGCAACCCAAAGATTAAAAGGAAAGTTGTGAAATGTCCCTGCAAAGTCACAAAATGTGGGAAAACTTTACTTTAAATTACAATACGCAAAAAAAAAACAAGCAAGAGAAATTAACTTCTTTTAGAAACTCTTTCACAATCAGGTGATTTACTTCAGATTCAGAAACATAAATCAAATTTTAATAATCTCTTTCCCAGTATGGAGTCCCAATACAATCTGATATGTAGATTTTTTTAAGTAGATGCTTTCTTTGCATAACAAGAAGCTGCAGTAAGTTAAATGGCGCCCGGAAAATCTTATAATGCAGCTGGATAATGAAAGAAAATGTGCAATTTGAATCTACTGTTGCAAAAACATATATCTTTGCTAACAGTGAGAAACATCCAGTGTGAATGGATATATCTGTATGTAATAAATCTGTCTGAACATTGTATTTTAATATTACTCACGTTTTTCACATCAAGCATAACAGACTTTGACCTGCAAATTATAAAAAAATTAAGATATGCATCAGCAAAGAGATTTATTTCTAGTGTTGACAAATTATTCATTAAAGTTTTATGTAACAGGCCCAGAGAGAGTATTAAATAAGATTATGATGGCAGTTATTTTAAGTATATTCATCTTGACTAAGGAGAGGTTGCAATATAGTTTAGAACTGTTTACTTACAAAGCTTGTTTAATTAGGAAAAATAGAAATAAACGTTCTTCATTTGGCATCTTTCAAAGATTATATCCTCATTACTTTTCTCTCTTGATATTGTGAAAGAACGTCAATAAAAAGTAAACCTATTACAAGCAATTTGACATATCATTTGCTTAATGGCTTCTAAATACACTAAAAGACTAAAAAATTCCTTCTGAAATTACCAGCACTTTATTTCCTGTGAAAATCATATGTTTTGAGCATATGTACC
Organism: Bambusicola thoracicus; assembly: GCA_002909625.1. Taxonomy (NCBI): domain Eukaryota; kingdom Metazoa; phylum Chordata; class Aves; order Galliformes; family Phasianidae; genus Bambusicola; species Bambusicola thoracicus. Next base: position 14,515 of record PPHD01016873.1, read on the forward strand.
TTTGTATTTGAAGATTATTAATAAATAAAAAAGGTAATTTCTGTAAAAAAGATCTGTGTATTCCTACTATAATGCACAGCAGTTTGTGTTGTACTGTGCTATAAGTTATATATTTCTGCTGTCAGGTGAAAATTCAACCAATGCCTGTTTGATTGCTTTTGAAATATTTGAATTGATTTTTATTACCTAATCGTGTACATACATAAGCAAAATGTATGACTACTCTTCTTGGAAGCACTGAGCAACTCTTCCCTTGCTTTTGTTGGAAGATGTAACACAGACAAATAGAAGAGAAGGGAAAACACAACAAAAGAAAAACTATAGTGAATTTTGGGGAAAGAAAGCGTGGTAGTAATTTTAAAAAGTTTCCTCAACTAAGACAGAACCTTGAAAGGGGGAATAAAAGCACCTTTAATAATCACTGAATACCTCACAGTTCTCTGCAAAGAGTACTATTTGCAAGCATTTCACAAGATCAGAGTTTGTAGGGGTTGGAAGGGAACTGCAAAGAATCATCAGGTCCAACCCACTGCTAAAACAACTTCCCTACAGTAAGTCACACAGGTGGGCATCCAAATAAGTCTTGAATATCTCCAGAGAGGGAGACTCTCTGGTCAAACTGTTCCAGTGCTCTGTCACCCTCACAGTAAATAAGTTCTTCGTCAGTGTTTGTATGGAACTTCCTATGGTCTAGTTTGTGCCCTTAGCCCTGTCACGCTCCAATTTATAGGAGGGAGAGCAGGTTCTTTGATATATGTATACCCGACGTGAGATTAAGAAACAGCGGTTCAAATGTTGGCCTGACCAGTTTATTACAAATCTTAATAAGGGAGA